>VXAU01003785.1:155700-193606 GCA_013399695.1 Formicarius rufipectus | reverse complement strand
TTACTATACCATATTACTGCTAGCAAGGTATTTGGGCTTTCCCGTGCTAAATACTGATACTCAGAAAATTACTAAATGTGTGATGTTTAATGTGTGATGTTTTACCACGTATTGTTACCTAGTTAGCTGCAGGCACTTTCAAAATCTGTAAGATTGTTATAATTTTTATATAATATATTTGGTGTTTTGGAACTCAAACATCTCCGTAGATTTATTTAAAAAATAAATTCTTTAGATTTAGACTAATTTTCTATGAATATTTATCTGATTTTACTTTGAATCACTTGGTATCATCCTTCTGAGTTCCTAAGGACAATAAATAACCATCTTAGAAGAGAAAATAACATTTTAAAATTTGGAACTCCACAGAAATCAATGAGAATTTTGTTTAAAAACCACAGCAGCCTCTGCTAATGATATAAATAGTTTTTTATCTTAAATCACTACAGTTTATTATAAGTACTCATGATAATCCAGGTGTTTATTTTCAAAATGGGGACATGACTTTACTGATAAGACTCTTCCAGAAGAGCATGTTTATACATGTACCATATATATTTACTTCCTCACAAAAAGGCCATTTACATGGTGCAGATGAATAAATATGCATCATACTTGGCTTAGTGGAATATATCAAACCAAGTACATGAACTCAGTTTTTTCTAATTAATTTAAACACAATTAGTAACTAAGCAGGACAGTTAAAACTCAACTGTAAAATAACACTGTTTGTCAATATGTTCATAGAAAATAGGGATGCAAAATTTTTGTGACAGTAGTGACAACAGAAGAACTAGAATTACAGAATCATTTGGATTGGACAAGACCTCTGAGATCAAGTCCAACCCTAAAGAATGTCCTTAAGTGACACATCTACATGTTTTAAATATCTCCAGGGCTGCTGACTCAATCACTTCCCTGGGCAACCTGTTCCAATGCTTGAAAACCCTTTCAGTGAATTTGAGGTCTAGGACAGTAAAATGAAAGAGGAGAGAAGAAACTAGTACTATTCTACAAACTCCAACACTTTTTGAAATACACCCCTTCTGATGAGTGAGTCTGGAGCCTCAGTTTCTTCAACAGTGAAATCATACTGATTGCATTTGCTTGCAAGTTCCTCTGTATGCAATGCTGTGAGCTGATCAGTGGGTACCAGTATTCACATTAGTGCTGCCTCAACTGTTAGTTGCATGTGTACCCCTCATAAGGTAAGACACTAATCTGCATGAGTCAAGGCATCAAAATTTCCTTGAGCTCACTGAATAAAATAAATTGTAAATGCAAAGGTGTATAGAAAAAAATCATGCAAAGAAAATTTCCTGAATACTCAACTCTGAGTGATGGGTGCTACACAGAGTGCATATTAATTAAAGCAGTCTTGCAACATCCTGCACTTCCTCTATATAACTATTTTTAATTATCACAACACTTCATAAAGCGGACAGCAGGTTAGGTCCTTGCACAGCTCTCCATATAGCCCAGTGTCTCTACTCCATTTGGGTATGCACATTTATAGGAGCAAAGAAGTATTTGTAAATTATCTGATGTCAGTATCTGATGGCTATTTAAGTAGGGTATTTGTTTATACAGTGGTGAAAAACTGGAATCTGTAAAAATATTTTCAAATATTGTCCAAGGTCAGAATACAAAGGAATAGTCCAGTAGAAGGAAAAAACAGGCATCCTGTGAGACCTGAGGCTTTGAAGAACATGAATGGAAATCGCGTGAAAATGGCTAAACTTTATAGAGGGCAAACATTCTCCTTTAAGGAAAGGGGTTAGCACATGAAAATGATCAAGTTTGAACTGTAACAAGCTATTGGTTTTTCTGTAAGTGTAAAGAGGATAATCACAGGATGTGCAAAAGAAATTTATTGATGTGGTGGTAAAATTGTTAATATTTAAAATTGAGAGACCTGGCTAAGAAGTAACATTTACAAGAACATTCCTTTTGACTAAAAACTAGCAGCCTGTAATTGTTTCCAACTTCCATCTTCTGAGCCAGGATAATATTGCAAATGTTACTTCCATAGGCTTCACCAAGAGCTGTCTTTCCTGAAGTGTGAGAGAAATCAGTGATAGCATTTCAGGGTATAGCTCAGAGTTTATACTGCAATACTTCATCAAAGAACCTCCTTCTCCTGACTGTCTTACCCAATATCTACCTCAACTCTTTCTATGCTCCCAAGCTCCTCTGACAGGCTAATGGAACTTGCCTTATTCCATCCCTTAATATTTTTTTTAACTCCCTTTCCATATTTCATTTAAATACTGATTGCCCGAGAGACATAGAACCACTGAAATAGATTTCAAGGAAGGTTTTCTTTATCTGAACAAGTCTCCAGGAAAAGAGGAGAAATCCAATAAAAAAAGCAGGTTAAAAAGGAGAAGCGTGGGAATGAGCTTGTCAAAGAGGGTTTTTGATCTGTCTCACAAAATATTTGACTATGTGAGGAGACAAGTACAAGTAGATGAAATTTTCCATATAAGAAAACTCCTCCACAGTCTAGTTTCAAAACAAAGAAGTACACACATTAATGTCAACCATTCTGTGCCAACTGATTAATTTTTGTAATCTTGTTTTAGGTTTCCTCTTCAATTGTCAGTTGTAGTTTCTTAAGAAATCTGCATGCAGCTGCATTTTTAAGCACTCTCTCTACTCAAATGAACTAATCTCTTACATTGTACTTGTCAAAAAATCCTTTCAATATTCTTTTCCCCTAAGAAGGCATAATTTATGGTAAAGCACATTTTCTCAAGACCTTGACTTATCAAGAGGACAAATGTGAAACTGTGGGCATAACTTTGGATTATCTTTTGCCTTCTTCATAACAAAACAGTTTAGTCTGTTACTGAAGCACTTCTTTATGCAGGTGGATGGTAAAACTATCCTTCAATCTGAAGAAAAATACTACTTCATGCAGCTATGATTGCACTTCCAAATAGGTGAGAAGAACAGATATGTTTGCAAATTTATTTTGAAGCTTTCTTATGCTGATACTACAAAGTTACTGCTTCCTGAAAAGGCAGCTGCCTGGCACTGTTCATAAGGTAGAGCCAGATTCAGACTCCAATTTATAAACAAAGTGCCACCTGTGAGATAAAAAATACTCCAGTTATCAAGTTAATTCCGAAGTTTCCATGAGAAATTTGAATATTCCCTTTTTCCTGTCATAGCTGTTTTTACTCAGTACTGGACTGTGGTGGAATTGGAAAATAACCTAAACAGTTAACCTGCAATGAAAGTTCAGTAGCCTACAGGGAAAAATCCTTCAGTCCCTTTTTGAGAAGACAAACATCCAACCAAAACATTAACAGTTTCAGTGAGCAATAATCACCCTGGTTAGCAATCTAAGCAGGGATTGTACAGACTTGGTGATGAAGCTAAAACTGAATATTAGTACGGTCTTTCTTAAGTTCAATTGGCAGATTGAATCAGGGAAAGTGCCCTGTCTAGACAGTCCCAGTTTTGTAAATAAAGGAAAGACCCCATTCCCTAACTGTTTATCCAGTCCTTTTATGTGTTCACCTGAAGACACAGGCACACACATTCAAATTTATTCCAAGTTTTAAGAAAAATAATTATATTATTTTTATAGTATATTCTTTTTAAAAAGTACATTGGACACTTGAATTCAAAATTCTGGAGAGTTTTTGTTGGGCCTTTCAGCAATCCTTGTAGTGTTTATACAGAACTGCTTCTGCTGCTAAATTATTTGCAAATGTTCCTCTTTTGGGGGGGACTTGGAGCCAAATTATAATAAGTAGGAGCAGATTGACCCAGATTAAAAGATACAATTAGTCTGTCTGATTAGTAAACCTCAGAAGTACTACTTATGCTAAGTTATTGTTTTTATGACAAAAGAAGACATTCTGGCAGAACAATAAGTCAGTGCCATGGAGAAAAACCTTGCAATTTACTCCAAGCAGTTTAAAACAATCAGTTTAGCGATATGGCAATTCAGGAGAACTGAAATATTATGGTGCTAAAGGTAAGGCTGATGATACAAGTCAAGACTTTGTATATGCCTGATTGTTTTTCATCTCAAAGCCATTTTTTGCATGGTGTGGGGGATATTTTATTCCTGTGCAAAATCTCACTGAATTGCAGTAAGACTGGGCTCTCACTAAAAATGGATCTTTTCCAGTAAGCACTCAGGCCCAAACCAACTTCACTTTACAGCTCCAGTGGGACCTATCTTAGTAAAAATTGCAATGAAAATTAGGTCTCCATGTGTGTAAATATATACACAAGCATATTTTTATTTACACAGATATAGAATTACAAACCAATTCCTTTAGGGACTACACCTTGAAATATTTTTTATTCATTAAATTGAACATTAATGACAAACAATGAGTCAGTCACTACTTGTGGAGGGGAGGAAGGACAGAACTGAATCCACTTGCTGTCCTATAAACCACTAGGCTTAGTTAAATAAAAACATTAGGAGTATTATGCTTTGAAAGACATTATTGTGATCTGTACCAGTTCATTCCAGTACCTCAAACCAAAGTTTTGTGCTGCCATCATTTCCATGTCTCCTTAAAGCCTGAAACATGCTTTTTATGTGAACCAGTCATATGGTTCAGCTGTGCTTGCACTCAACACTGTCAGTAAAGTGAATTGTGGTCATAAAGCTTCAGCGATGGGCAGCAAGGCATCCTCAGCAAGAGTTCCTCCCAACCTGCAAAAGCTCGTGGTCATCGTGACCTGAAAAGGTGATACCTTCATGGATAACATCAACCACCTCAAAGCTGGCAGTTCTAGCATCTGATGCTTCAAAGTCTGCTGAGCCACATGTACACCAGTGTTACCAGTTTACACCATTGGCTTTCCAAGTTGTTTATAAAACACAGGTCACAACCAGTATCTGTGTCCTGTTTTCCCTCACCGGAGGTCTCCTGAGTCCACCAAGAAAAAGGTGGGTTTTTTTTTCCAGAGTACACCACAGGAACTTCGAAGAGAGGACATAATCTGATTTTGAAAGATTCAGGGTAACAGGATCCCCTGGACAGTTCTCTCAAGAGGGAAATGGCAATTTTGTTCCAATGTCTCTTTCTTACAGAAAATCTGCTGCTTTTCCCCCATTCTGAGAGGCACTCTGCTGCTGAGTGCTATGATGCTATAACTGTGACCATACCCTAAGCAGTTTCAGGATGACAGTGAAATGTGCATTTTTAAGACTAAAGGGAGAAGGAAAAGCCTGATGTCGAGACAGGAAGCTGATGAGTCTTGTAATAGCTGACTCTGCTACACACTGTCTTTGTGAGAACAGGAGATGAGCAAAAAGTGACCTGCAATAGACAGGAAGAACCCATGGGAAAAGCTTACTGAATATTTTGAGAGTCAAGGAGATCTATGCAAAAACTCACATTGGACTATTATATTCATGTTTCCAGTCCAGGATCATTTGTGGGTATCATGTATGTTTGTACAGGTACATAATATTGCACATCTTTATGTGTATAGGTAGCCATGTGAGGAATTAGTCCTGCTCCATGTGTCCATCATCATACTTCATATGCATTTTTTTCCATTATAGAGTACATTTAGATTTATTAAATGCATGTATGGATTTTATGGCAAATGATGTCAGACATTACAACGAATTGACCATGACTCAAAATTATAACCGCAAAGGTAACTTCAGTGAGCTTAATATAAGTAATAATACACTGAACTGAAGGCTAGGAGCAGAAAAGTTTTCACTGAGCATACAGAATGACCTTAAGGGATAAGCATTTTGCTCTCCCTGGGGGACAAGGGAAAAATCTTCAACATGCCAAATGTGAGGCATTCTTACTTAGCAAACACAGTACTTTTTTAATAACCAAATATTAAAATACGAGATGATAAACAAAATATGTACATATAAGCTGTTCAAATAACTGAAGATATCCTACAAGGCTTAGTGGGTAGAGGTAAGGTATTGAGGTTACCTTTGAGGACCAAACTCTTCTTCTTTTCAAACACACCTATCTCCACACACATTTACCCCTCTCCTCCCATATTCCAGATTGACCATATATAGCTATTTTTGTATTAATAAAGCTTATTATATGGGGATACTAGAATAAAATTATGAAAGCAAGCATGAGAGAAAGCTGCAGGGAACAAATATTACAGCACACAGGTATTTCTGCTTCTGTCTATTATCTTGGCAGTACCCACACTGTGATTGAACCCTGTGTTCATCCTTGCTGCATCTTCAAAGCAGCTACAAAACTCAAGCGACAACCCAGGTCATGCTCGTGTGGTTGGCTGAGGATGATTTCTGGGCTACATGAAACTCACAGGCACAGAAGCAACCTCAGTAAAAAACGTCTATGGCACTCAAGCTTTAGAAGTTTGCTCTTTGCTTTCTGCAGCTCCCTTCACTCTCAGGGAGGTTTCACAGGGCAGCTGAACTAACGTATCAGTTATCAGCTTCAGAAGAGTGGTCTCACTCTTGTTTCACACCCATCCCAACTCAGCAACCTTAGCTGAGCACTCAGTCTGGCATTTAATCAAACCTCTCAATGAGATGGTTTAATTTTCTGCAAGATAGTAATTACTGTAAATGATCCACAGGGCAGAAATTACACCCTCAGACCAGAACCAATCTTACAAGCCCCAAAATCTAGTTGTCTTGCTCAGCAAGTCTAGTGAGCCCAGGTAGTCATCTTTCCAGACTACATCCAGCAATGAAAAGTGATCACAAAGCCTTCTGAAAGATAAGTGTTATTTGTAATGGTATTTAGGTGATTGTTCTTACTTAAGGCCAGCCACTTCTGGCAGTGTGAGCAGGCCTGCTACTTCTGATTCTTCCCAGACCACAGCTCTGCCTCAGGCAAATTCTCCTGAACCATAAAATCCCATCTCTCAACAGATGACCCTTTGAAATATATATGCCATCTACCTCTTTTTTTTCCCCCTTCCCCCCCACCCCCACCCCATATTTGTGGGCCTTTTCTTGCCCTGGTCCAAAGGGCTGAAGAGTTCAACCTTTAGAGTTGATAGAACTTTCCTAAATGATTCTTAATGGTGTGCCAAGAAGTTTCAACTGGGGCCATTTCTTCTCCTACTTCCCCCTTCCAAATCTTCCATTAAGTGAAACCAATGTATTTTTACAATAAACATACCCCTAAACATGTCCATATATAGACCAATTTGATTATTATTGCAGAGCAGCTCTTATTTTTCCAAAGCAACTTATCTTAGTCATCACTATACAATGCAAAAAAAGTCATAAAATGAGAAAGTAAAAAAGAAACTCAAAACCTTCTCTTTAACATTCCTCATTGACAACGTCTTCATGTACTCCACCTTGTCCTGTGTTTCTCCAATGCCTTACTAACTTGCTATACTCTATCAGCCACGGAACAGGGTGTGTGCTTAGGAGGGCATATTTTTGATGGAATAAAGGAAGTGAAGTATCTCCTATGAACTTAAATTGCAAAGCTTTGGAAGTCTGGGAAAGTAGAATGAGAATGTGCTCTAAACACAGGCTGAATATCTATACTGTAAAATTGCTATAGAATATATAATTACAAGTACTTGGGAGCTCAGAGTTTTGTCTCAACCCCTTAAAAGCTGCCTTGTGTCACAGGGGCCGGCATCAACTGTAATTGTGTCATCAGCAACAATGACAGTTATTCTTTTTTATTATATGTGAATTCTCCATTTGATCCTGCAGCTAATGTGTCCTTTAATCTGGTACCAGTACAGCATAGGTGATTTCTGTTTTTACTGGCACCAACATATTCCCTGCTGGGAAAATATGACTCATTATGGAAAAGGCTTAATCTTGAAATTCAGCTATTTTTCATTTCTTGGTGGCCTCTAATTGTAAGCTTGAGGCAGCACACAATAATTATCAGTCTGCAAGCATGAAAAGGAGTAAATGCCAGTCAGGCTATATGGTTGCTTTGTGCACACAACAAGATGCAAAGAACACTGCCATGTCAGTGGTAGGCTGGCAGTTGCTTCTTCAGTGTAATGGCAGTGATTCAGCTGGTAACTGGATGAAAAATTGCAGCAGGTTTCCCTGTTATGATTCTTTCATGCATCTCTGTCAATGACAGTTTACATTCTGGGATTGAGATCATTTGTTTCCTGTTTGCTCACAGCTTCAGGCTTTTCTTGTTTGCCACCATGGATTTACAGCCCTCCCCCCCAGTAAACCACATCTAAGGGGTTGAGGGATTACAAGGCTTAATACTTTACAGCTCAGCACATGTAGCAGAAAGTTAGAACTACTGTAAAAGGAATGATGACTAGATATTCCTGTGAAATTGATACATAGATGTTTGTAGATATGTATGTCTATATAGAAAGGAGCCCACAGAGCAGTCCACATAGCGGTGAGATGTTAGACTAGAAGCTCTATTAGCAGTCTGTCTTCTCATAAACTAAGAGGCAAAGTGTCAGAAAGAAAAAAAAAATCAAATAACATTTTAATCCGTTTCTTCCCCTAACCCTACTTGGAAAATGATAGCAAAGTAAAATACACAATTCAAAAGACTTCCAGTAGTCAGACCTTTTTGTAGTTCGATGAAAAAAAAAAGATTTTGCTGTATTCATACAGTCATTAAAACACAAATGAGGGCACAAACATGAATGACCTAATACTGCATGCCTACTAGGAAAGATGTTTACACCCCAAGTTACCAGATCTTGAATAATTTACTCACATGCTTCACTAACATCAGTATGTGCACACTGCCAACTCCTATCTGAAGGAGGGAACTGCTACTATGTACATTAACAAATGTATAAGCACAGACAGGAATGCTAAAACTTGCATTTAACTCTTGCTAAAATTAACTGGAGTCGATTTCAGCCTTGAGAAATGCCACCCTAAGTCATCAGAATAAAACATGAGGGTAAAGCAGTGAGACTGGAACAAAATAGTGAGTGCGTGATTAAATGGAGACCTGAATAGAAGTTGCCCAATCTACCATCTTTCTTACTCAGCTATTTGTTTTCTTTATCTATGAAAGGAAGTATTGTTTGTCTTTATCACTCTTGTCAAGGTCAGCAAAACTGGGTGAACACACAGTTTATTTGGTAAATGCCACCTGCTTTTTGTTTTTCTATTCACTAGCTGCTCAGCTTTTCCTTGAAAGAGTATTTGTATTCAGAGAATTATTTGTGGTTGCTAGCTTATTCTCAAGCAGCTCATTACAAGCGCTCACTCTTTAAGCACTTGGTTAATTTTGATTAGATAAATGGCTATAGGGTATGTGTCTGTCCATGTCTGGATCTCTAAGTGTTCAGTTTCTTGATTAAGTACTCATGTTTGCAAATTTAGAGCTCCCTTTCTAAGACTTAAATATTTATTCAATATACACTATTTCAAACATTACTGCCATACGAAAATAAGCTTTGTCACAGCAGCTCAAGCAACAGTCTCTGGTGACTGAAGTTTTGGAAGGGACATTACTTGTTTGAATGAGTGTAGCTGAGATCACACTATTTGAAAATGCAAACATGATGTATTACACAGGTTAGCTGTAAGAAAACTAGTCCTTAGAGGAGTCACAGTGTATTATATGAATCCCTCTGAACTCACTAGAATTTTTTAAAATATAATGGCATAGACAGACATTAGAAATGTTTCTGAATGTAGACCGCAGAATTGAATCCACTGACCTGTTCCTGGTTCCTTTTCATGGTTCCAGGGTTGCAAAACAGTTGTTAAACTGTCTTAATCAGTGAGTTTATTACAGTTGATGTCATCAGAATTGTGCAAAGAAGCTTTTTAGAGGTGGTCTTGGACACCTAAAATGAAACAAAACAAGGCCATATTAGCCCCTTGTTTCCATCAGACTCACTCACATTTACTGTAGTTTGTATATATGAATTGCAAGAATGAAGCCATGCCCTTTTGGGGAAACACTATTAAAGGATCTCAGGACCAAATCCTGAATTAGATTGGATTTTAAATATAATTTCCTCATGCCAAATGAAGTTGAGCAAAGATCCAAAAGGAACCAAAGGCCAATCTAGAGCCCAGAGGTGGGCCAGCAGAGACAGACAGGGAGTACAAGTGACATGAAAAGAAGCAAACCTCCTTTCCAGCAATAGTGTTAAAGCCACTGTTTGAAATGACTACTATGAGCAGATTCTCCTGAAAAGAAAGGCGGGAAAGGGATAACCCACTTCTGCCAACTGAGTAAAGCCACAGTCGCCATGCAAAACTGACACTAAGTATTTTACTCTTTACAAATAGTCTTTATAATTGGGATTTTTAAATAATCCTTCTTAAAAGGGATTGCAGCTGTAATCAATTTGTGGAGGGCTGTTTTAATAAGAAGCTGCTCGAATAGGATTAACTATGAGACCCTAGACCTCTTTCCTCCAGTCCTTAAACTCCTATTTGAAACATTTAGATACCCCATAAATTATTTATTGGTCTTACAAGGTGTCATCAAGCTAAGAAAATGATGCTTGACAAGTTGAAAACCGTAACCATTTCCACCAATTTGTTAACAGCCTCTCCCACATGGCATGTAATGTCTCACTTCTGCCTTGTCTTACAGGAACAGTAGTTATATTCACCCATTGCACCAGAAGCACATGTGGAGAGCTGTCAGACCTTGTGCATTCTGTTTATTTCAGGAAATGTTCCAGAAAATAATTTATAGATAGCTTGAAAAGAGAATGTCAGAGTGGATTTCCTTTTTCTTGAAAGGTTCTTAAACAACAAGGGAACAGAAAAACCAGAGGTTTTCACCTCCTCTGTCTACCACCCAAAAAAACCCCCTTGTTGACTCTTTGATTTCTGAACTGCACAGATAAATATATATATGAGCCAGCTATAGAAAGGAATATGGGGAAAATCTATGGGGGCTTTTACCAAGAAAAGAGAAATCCCCCCTTCACCTGAAATGCATCTCTCAACAGCTATATCTGTCAGCCAAAGCCGGCAGTGAGGCTACTGGAATTTTTTTCTGCAGGGCTTCTCCAGCAATACTAGCTAATGAAGACCAGCAAAAACATAGTGGGGCAGGGAACACAGCTTTTCTGGAAGAAATCTAGTTTAAAGATCACTTCAAGCATGAGGCAATTTGCATTTAGCAAATATCTTAAGTCAGTTTCTACAATTCTGATTATCTGATTATTTCTGATAGAAACTCACTGCACCTGAAAACAGGTTTGAGCTCATCACTGCTTCTTGTGGGAATGTAACACAAGGTTACATTCATTGCTTTCATCTGTAGGGTCTTAACACACTGACTCCCATACTAACAATGTTCAATTATTAGTTACAGCAGTTTTGTGGGGATCTTAGGTCATAAGCACCTTGTTTAAATAGTTTGTTAGGGTGTGGGTTTTTTTGTTTTGTTTTTGTTTGTTTTGTTTTGTCTTAGGTTTTAGTTTTGTTTGGTTTTTTAAATGTATTTATTTGTTTTTACAGCCAGCATGAGGTTACAGATTTGATCCACGGTCCAACAAAGCTTTGTAAAATGAAGCAGTCTGTGTCAGTGTACCACATAAAGCAATTAAAAAACTGGTTAAACAAAGACTTCAAAGTGTGAAGCTCTAATTTATTACATGCTGTTTATTTACTGTATTATTCTACTAATACCAGATCAGTCAGCCTTCAACAGCAATAATAAAACTGTCTATGGACCAAGGCTCATGGGGGAGTGACCTGTAGTTTTGCAAGTGTACAGTTTCCACAGACAGAATATCTGAAACTAAATCCACTTAAAAGCGCAAAACTGGGGAAACTACAGATGCACACAAGTAAGGTTTTGTCTGATCTACTTCCTGATATAATTTCAAGTTCACTGAACTTCTTTGATGTTTGCTCATTTTTAAGAGACAGTGACTGCTGAAAGCTTCTCTTCCGTTCAGTCGTGGTGCACGGGACACAAAGGGGAGCAACGGGACACAAAGGGGAGCAACAACTACCACTGTTACTTATGGACTATCATCTACATCTGAGTTTATCAGCTATTTAAACATTGGGACCGGGTATGGTTATTGAATAGAAAGTCCCTCTTTGTCTTAAAAAAGAGAGAAAACAGAATATGAAGAAAAAAAAAGAAAAAAGTCCATTTTTACTTTCAAAAACATTTAAGCTGTTTGTTTCTGACTCTTTATAGACACCATGAGATTATGGTTTGATCCTTTGTACAGCCCATCTGTTTAGTATGAAGCAGTGTTAGTGTATCACACAAAGCAATTAGAGAAACTGGTTAAACAAAGCCTTCAAAATGTGAAGTCTCTGGTAGTCCCAGATAAAATATTTAAAATACAAAATACAGTACCTTTTCCATGAATTGCTCTGTGCAATAGATAACTCCCAGCAGACTGGAAACATCAGCAGAGATGTCACTGAAAACACAAGATTAGATTTAATGCAAGAAAGTTGCTGCTTTCTACCATCTGATTTTTAGATGTTTGTATATGGTTTTTAAGCCACTTCAGTACCGTAAAAATAAGTACTTCTGCTTCGCATGTACAGACTTGGACATGATGAACCCGGAAAGATATTGGGTGAAAGCAAATAGCGCTTTCCCATTTTCCTTTGGAAAACTTGACTTTGACTGTTAAAATGTACAAATAGTCAACCATAAAGCTACTTTAAATAACAAAAGGAAAACACATATTTTAGAAAGCTGCAGTTTACAGATGAGCAACATTCCTTAAGAAATACCTGGATATGCAGAAACATTTGAATATGAGTTTTTCCTTGTTCTAGTAATTTGCAGAGTTTTTATCATAGGACAGCTCTACTCATTCATGAACAATGATATTTTGTGGGTTTAGGCATACATACAGAAGTGAGTGAGTTTAAAAGACACAAAAAGCAATATAATTTAGAGAGAAAATGAAGAATTTCTTGAGCTCTAATAGAAAAGAAGCACATTGGCCTAGAAACCCCTTTTTGTTTATAATTTCATAAACGGAGTCAGTAGCCTGAGACAAGCCTGTCACATCTTTGGCATAGAACAAGGGTCAGTGATGGATAACTGACCTCCTTTCTCACTTTTATCAACAAATGTCAAAAAAGGCAAACAACAGCAATGACATCCTGCCCAAACAGCCAAGAGTGTTTCATTTTCTTTGCACTTCTGTTTCCTCTGTGCCTTTAATCAGGGCCGGGGGACGTAATTGCTCTGTCTGGGCACAGCTTAGGGCATGCTGTGCAACTAACAATTAGTTTAGAGACAGAGATCTATAAATTTTGAGAAAAGAGTAAGAGGATTTGGTGTGCTTGAGCTATCCTTTCTAATGAAGAAAAATATCACACCGGAAGGGACCCAGAGTGTTATCAAAGCAACTTAATATCATCTGTTAGTGATTTGTAGGCCCTCATAATCTATTGTGATCATGTTGAAGGGGGAGGAAAAAGTCCACGTGTTCCACTGTTTATGAGATTTCCAAAACGATGGCCGCCATCTGTGCAAACGCCACTAATCTCAGGCACCATCCTCATGGCAAATGGCTCCATGAGACTGTCCGAGGGAAGGGAAACACTGCAGGAATGTTGGGCTATTTATTGTTTATAAAAATAAACCAACTGGACTAAGACATATGCGAGGAATTTATATCAAGCAGCTGCAAAAGCAAGTTGCCTCAATAGGGAGGGTGCATCGATGATGCAATCAGACCACACTGAAGGATTTTCCTATTAATCTTAGAACATACATGGCACGCTTGAGATACTGATTTGTCCTCATCTACACCCAAACTCACCTTACATGGATATTCTTAAAGTAATTTCTGAAAACAGTTTATGTAGACTGAAACTGTTTTATTATGTGAGTTTATGAGCTAAATAAATATAAACAAAGTCTAAGAACAGTCTGTCCCCATAGAAGCATACCTCTCTTAAACATTTCCTCTTTACTCTAAATAAGCACAGTGCAGATACGAATACTCAGTGTTAGTGAACCATGTACACCAAGTTCCTATGATTTGAAAACTTCTTGCTTTAGGGTTAGCAATCTAATCCTACTAAAGTCCTTTTCTAATTTCTTAATGAAGGAGACCAAATCCATCCCAAAATGAACAACATTCACCAAGAACAAGGAGCCAAGGAGTAACAAGGTAACACCAAAATGACAAATGGTGTCACAACAAACCCAACAAGTACAATATTTTAGTGCTAGGCCTGCATAACAATATCAGACAAAGGGGAAAGGAGATCTGATCAGAGAGACAAGCTTCTTGCCTTTGCAAAGCTGGTTTATCAGACATGCTTGACACTTGAGAGAATCTTACTTTTTACACCGTTAATGACTTGGCATATATACAGCAACCTCTGGGAAAATCTCTTTCTATGTCTACATGCTTGAAACAGCTATCTTCACTTTTCATTAAAACTGCATGCACTTTGAAACAACTGCCTTCAGGAAAACTCTCAAGCTGATTGACTTTAACATGAGAATTAATTCAGACTGCTTTAGTGTGTGGACAAGGCTCCACAGAAGAGTGTGTCAGAATTAGGTTTTTCCATAATACAAACTGGCAAGGATTGCTCTTTTGGGAATTCTGCTCAGCTGGAATTCAAGCACTTTGTTTGACAACTGACTTTCAAGGTGTGTGTCCTTTTCTTTTAAACAAACACATGGTGTTTGAAAGCCAAGGTACAACAGTGCATATATAGGTATATATGAATAAGAAAAGGACAGTTCCTAAGAATCATTTCCTATGTCTTGTGAGTGTTACTTACCCATGCAGATGCCAGAACTTTCTATCTAGAATGAAGGAAAAATGTTTTGTTTGTTCAGTTTGTTTAAAGAGTGATCATAAGAGCAACGGGTAGATATCAATTATTTGTTCTGAATTCTGAGAGACTCCAAGATTTGGGTCTTCCTACTTTTTAGAGTAAAAATCATTGCACAGCTGTAAGGTATTTTACCTCAGACACATTAACGTGTGAGGTGCACACTTGAACTGGATGAAAACTGGATGCTTGTTAGTGAATAAACTACCCCCAAACTCAACTCTTCGGCCCAAAGCCAAACACTTATACCACTCAAAACAGAGTTGGTGTGCTACAGGCACACTGTGCATTGGTCACACAGTCTCAGTGAATGATTTTGCCAAAGCCCAGATGCCAACACCTGCTCATGCACGACACCGAACTTGACACAAAGCTCCAAAATGCCCCTGCAGGCCTTCCTGCTCTGCCTCTTCTCCAGCTCTAACACTTCAATATTTTCAAGTTCTCTGTCCGCATTCAAACTGAAAAAGCACACACTTGGACAGTGATTCAGGTCACAGTTCTCCTGCAGTTATAGTTAAGCTATAAATCAGCCCACAGATTGTTTAAAATCATTAGTGAATAAACTCACCCTTTTACAGGCTAGAGACAGTTGAGAAACAAGTCAAAAGATACATGTTGTCTTAACTACTGAAATGCAATCTTGGTGTTGCTCAGGGTGTAATTACCTGATATTTTTCTCTGACAGTCAGGCATAGAAATTCTTATATTTCCTTTTAGACTCTGGCTGTTCATTTCAGTTCCTGTGCTGCAGTTAATCCTCTTTTCTGTACTGAAATCTACAGAAGCGGCCTCACAAAAATCTGTAGTAGCAGAGCAGAGGTAGGTTCTGGGACCTGGAAGTCAAGACACCTCCACAGTTAACTCCACCATTAAAGAAAAATAGATCCTAGAACTGCACCAGCAATAGACTTAATTTCCAATCAGATCCTAAATTGGTTTTAGTTAGAATACATCCTAAAGCTTACTTTAGTAAAACTGCTGTTCCAAAGCACATGACGTCTACCTTCTTCAATAGCACAGCCTCAGAAATTAAGCTGGGGGCCTTTAAAAATGTCTGTTAGAATGGGACTGTGACATTTCACATGGACATGTGAAAGGATCAGCAATGTGCCTGGAAGAATTGCCTTGTGTCAAGGATTCTCTCCCTCTTTGCCATTATCAGATCACCTATTTGAATATAAATATATATATATATATGTCTATTACCAAACACATAAGTGTTCCTAACACGCTTAGGATTAGTATTCATGGAAACTCAGAAAGGAAGGACAGCAAATCAACTAAAGATCAATGTGCATAGATAAACCATGTTCAGCCTATAGATACATCAACCCATGGTCTGACACTGCAGAAACAGCTCCAGCATCCTCCCTGCCCCTCTTTTCTGCTGACAGTTTCTGCTGTCAGTGGAAGTTAATCAACGGGATGGGTGTGAGCACACCTCATCTCAATTTCCCAGGAGGAAGTCTCCTGCACTGGTACACTTGTTACCATCTCCTGCTGCAATTTATTTCATTCAGACTTGTACCACTCCAACTGTTTATGAAGTCATACTATAAAGTTGGTTGTAAACTGATCTGGGTTCAAAGCTTTTGTGAAATGCTGGTGGCAGATGGGAGATTGGCAACAGTCTCTTAAATCAGTTGTGCTACATAAGAAATAGTGGAACTGTATCTAAGGTTATCTTTTCCCTGGCAACTTTTGTGCATCTTATGTCACTAAATTCACAAAGAGGTCACAGAACCTGATGGGAAAAATATTGCAGAGCTTGAGCCTCACCAGTGAACAGTCTTTCCAAGGGGAAACCTTACAGTGGCATTGGTTTGTAAACATTTATGCAGATGACCCAAGTAAACCTAAGTCCCTAGTTTTCAAATACAGAAACAGAAGTAGACTGTGTCCTCCTGTACATGCATGCCAGGAAAGTACAGTCGTGAGGACTGAAATAATGCCTGGTTTTTGCTCCCACTCTCTGAAGCACAAAACAATCAGAAAGTAAAATTTGCTAGCTGATTGCATTTTAAGTTTAATTTAAAACATATAAGTCTAGTGTACTTCCTACTCCTACTTATTCCTGTATCATCAGTCATGCACAACATTGTAAAATACCATGTTTGTCACTCTTCTGAAATGTAAAGACATATGTTACATGTGATATGTTGTTTCAGGATTGCTGAGTGATTCGTGCTATGATGAAGTCTTACTATGAAGGGAGGACAACAGGCCATTCAGAGTATGCCAGTAACTAAGGTTTCTGACAAGTTATTTATTAATCTTTCAACACATTACCACATTTTTCCTAATAAAACACACAGAGATATTGCTCAGGAGCTAGTGAAAATTGTGGCATTTTACTCCTGTTCACAAGTGAACAGTGAAAGTGCTGGTAAGCTAGAAATACATACGGTTTTTTACTGTATATAATAAGAATAAAAGGCTGCAGACTGCAAGATGCACGATTGCTTCATCACAAAACTTGTAGAAATGTTTCATTTCTGCAGAGCCTGGTTTGATTCCAGTCAAACTTAAACAATATGATCACAATATATATAATCACATACAGCGGCCAGAGCAGAAATAGGGTGTTGGATCACCACTGGAAAGGGAGAGGACAAGGTGTGTAATGTGGATAGAAGCCAAAGGTGCTTCTGTTGGTTTTCACACTCACTGTGGAAGGGACAGCTTCACAAAACCACCTTTTCCTTACACTGATTTTCTAGTTGCTTTGCCTTTCCAAGGTTTGGCGGAGTAGTAAGGATCATGTAGTATTGAGTTTACAGTAAACAAGACCTGAAAAAGCACTCTGTATGACATTAGGAGGCAGAATATGAGCTCATTTTTTAGATCTCACAGTCAAATAAAAAAATAGTAGATTAGTCTAATGGAGTTCCTTTTTGTTCATACTTTCTTATTCTTAAAAAATAAAACTATTTTTCAGGTTTCAGAAAAGAAGGAATAAAAATCAAAGTAAAGAATGTTCTCAGCATTCTTGAAACAAGTGATTCTTCATATTATTACTTTTTATGGGAGTGACTGTCAATCATCAATCTTCAAAACTGTCATAAACACCCACACATGCTATTTCAAAGATACCTAATGTAGGATATATAATACCATATTTCAAACTGGATTCAAAGCTTTTCATCTATCTAATAGTTAAGAATGAGGAAACACACAAACATAAAATGAAATGAAATGTATTTGTTGATGCTAACTGCAAATACTCATTTTATAAAAATTAAATCTATTACACATAAACTTAAATGATGATAGTGATCCTGAAATGACTACATCCATAAAGAAGCACTGATCTCAGCAGGTGATCTGCCGGACAGGACCAATCTTAAAGTACATGTTATGGCTTACAAATGTCCTCATTTCTAAAACAAATTAATAACGTTTCATGGATTTTGTTCCATTGTGACCTTATCTCAGTTACTCATCAAGAATTTACAATCCATAGAAGCGAAGAGGGGAAATTCCACAAACTCCTAATTGTGGAAGATGCTCCTCTTCCAAAACTACACAAATATTCATCCCAGCTTTATAGATTCTACTAGCAAGGTATACTGAAGACAGAAAAGATGCACATGTCAGATTTCCACCCTGTTTTTAAATTATTATGAAAAGTAATCAGTAACTGTGTTTGGAGCTGCACAAGGAAATAAATTGTAGCTTGTTCTTGTAACTGAGGCAAGAGAGAAACACTGGGCAATTGAGGGACAGTTGAAAGCCCATCTACACAATCCCATACAGGATGATTTCTTGGAAAGGACTGCAAAAGAAAAGGGACAGTGAAGTAAAGAGAAATTATTAGGACAAAAATCTTTTAAGTGCTTTGCTCTCTCATCATCTCTGATGTTTTACAGCACCAGGTAGTGTTTCATCTAATCTAGAAAGTTTGCATGTTACTGCAGTGACAGTACTGTTGGTTGACAACCAAATGGACCAGAACTGTCTATACAAAGCTCATCATACAGCCCAAGGACATGGTCACAGAGCACTGAAAGTAGTCAGAGTTTCCCTAAAGGGACTGGTGTCACCTCTCTGTGTTTGCTCCAGCAGGCCAAGGACTTCACAGGATACAACCAAGCCCAAGACTGAAGCAAGAAGCATGTGGATACTAAAGAATTACAGATTCAAACAATATCTAACCTAACATTCTCTTTGTTTTCCCACATCCCTTCCTTGAAAAAAGTTCAACAATGCATGGGGAGCCTAGACGCTGCAAGCAAAGCTGTGGAAGGAACAGGAACATCTGTGCTTGCCTCCCTGTTGGCTGGGTCAGATGGCAGGGCCACACTGGCATCATGTGCATCCTTCTGCATGCTCTGATCCAGCACAGTAATGGAACTTCAGGCCCACTAAAAAATATTGGATATATTTCTCAATCTCAACTCCAGCTTTCAAATGAGTACATTATTTATTCATTAGTACTACATTCAAAGTGCTGTTTCCCTTGTTACTTGGTGAAATAAATGAAAGAACAGTGATATCACTCTAAATCCCAATTTATAGCTCTTGCAAGCCCCAGATGACTGCATCATAAAATTCTCCTTACTCTCCCCCTCTCCACTTGTTTCTGCCTTGCATCTGAATGAGAGAATTGTCACTGCAAGGAGCTGACCTGATGGCCTGACCTAACCAGGAGAAACTATTATAATGATCAAGAGATTCCAAATGGGAGGAAGGACAGTCCTGGACTTTACCCTTGGATCGGAGGATTGGGCTCTACATGTAAGGTGCACCTGCAAGTACATTTTTTCTCTGGGGAAAGACTGGATTGAGAAAGAAGGGCAGACAGGACCGTCAGAAAGTCCACCATACATCCATGTAGAGTACAGATAAGTAGAGAATTTGTTCACTTCCTTGCCTACTTACCTGTCTTATGGGAAACAAGGTATTTACTTAAAAAAATTAGACTTGACCAACTCCTGAATCTTGATTTTTTTGTTTATTAGTTTTGAAGACACACCAAAACATCACTTGTTCCCATGTGTAGCTGAGCTCTCATAAGCTCCCACTGGCCAAACTTGCTGTCCCTGTGCTGCTGTAGGAAATACAGCAAAATGCAAGCAGTTTAAATACTAGGCAGTTTTCAAATCTGATAGCATTAGAACAAGCTCCAGGTTTCATATTCAAGTCCTGACCTTTTATAATTATGGAAGAATTCTAGCTCTGATTATCCAAAAACTTCAGCACAGATTGGCTTTGGGGTCTTAATCCCTGCTACTTTTGACACATCGTACTTGTAAAGAAAATCTTAAACTCGGATGCTTAATATAGCAGGCTAATGAGATTTCACAAGTTTCATGATTTAAAAAAATCTATGATTTTTAAATCTATGGTTTTTCAATCTGATTTTTAAACCCCATCTGGTGATTCTCAGCATCCTGACTGCTGCACACCAGTGACACAGCAATTTGGCTGTCAAGCCAATCCTTCAGTCAGACACAAGGGAAAACTTTGCTTCAGACTGTCCTATTGTTAGCACCTGAGAGCTTGTTCTGGCTACCTCCACTGCACTTGGCCACGTGGTGTGAAATCCTTTCTTCGTTTCAGGGTGGGTGGAGGGTTTAGTGGGGTAATTTTTCAAAGGGTTGTAGCTGTTAAACACTCACTTCTGACCAACTTCAGCAGTCACTTAGGCTCCAAGGAGAAGAGCAATACTTAAAGGCAATATTATCCATCACCTCTCACCTTTCAATTCCCTAGGAGCTGCTGTTGACTATTAAGTCATTAAAGTTATTTTAGTACCAGGAAATATGAATTTATACCTCCCCAAATATTCAAGTTTGCACGAAATGGCAGATGCTTGACCACGCAGTTGTGTATGCATTTAAGTGTACGTAAAAGAGGGAATGCAGGTATGTGTAAGAATGTGACAACTCGAGCTAGGAGATGGTTCCTGCTGCTCCCCTAACTGTTTAAACACACCCAGCTACCTTCAAACTGGCAGAAAAACAGCAGCACTAGCTGTTCTGGAGGGGCAGACAAGTAACTGTGCTTTGAGAGGAGGATCTGGTGTGACAAAAGCAAATTTAGCCCTTACTATTTGAAAGAGGTAGATCAAAAAGGCTAAAGTAGGCAGAGTTAAATTAAACCAAGGTCAGAATGTAATCATTGCTAAGACAGATTTAGGCAGCAAACCCCAAATTGCTTGAGGATAGAAAAACTGGTAGTTTATCTTGAAATCTAACATGCACTATCTGGCAACAGCATTGTTCCAATTATGAAACAATTCACATCTCGGCTGACACATGTAATGAAGCTTGCTACTTGCCTAGTACATAATTTAAGGTAAAAGAAAAGAGGGTATGTTTTATCATGGTCTTTCATATCTTTGTCTATTGTTCTGCAATCCATTTGCATACCTAAAGGGAAATGGCCTTTTTAATTTCTTTCCCCTCTCCTAATCATTTGAGGCCTATTTAGAAGTGTTCTGTATCCTGTAATCAGGCAATTTATACAGTGTGCACCCTTAGGCTACAGCCATTACAAACAAGCTGAAAAACTCCTTTACAATAAATGATTTAGCATGGGAAGACACTATTCATAATTAATTTTTTTCTGTTTGTGTTGGCAGATGGTCCCAGACATTGAAGCACGGCCTACTGCCCACACCTTTATTCCAAGGAGAAAAGAGTAGCCTTAGAAGAAAAAGAGAAATGCCTGTAAGATTGCTTCACTTTGGGAATAAACATGCTCCCCAGCTTTTCATGAACTTGTTTATGTTAAAGACTGGATTCAGAGATCGTGGAAGTCAAAGGAAAATAAATCCCATTAGCTTCTGACCAGGACCTGAATTAAAACCATAAGGAAAATACTGACTTGAAGGACAATGTGGCTGCTTTTTTTCATCATTTTCCATAAGGGTTATTCCTGAGGCAGATTAAACAGACATATTGTGAGGGTGGATTTGAAAACGATCAGCTCTGGATTTCTGAAAGCTGGGTACTCATTGAGGCAGCAAATAAAAGAAAGTTCTGCTCTTAGCCACATTTTACAACATGCATTTTCCTACTTCCACGGAAGGACAGTTGATGACAACTTCATTCTTCATTTACTCATGTATTTGCTCATTCTTTACATGCTGCTTTTTAGTGCTTTAAAACAACTTCTGAGTTGCTGGCATCACTGTAAACACCCCTAGAATGAGATCCAGCCAAGTAGACTGTAATTTTAGTGGCCTGTGCCAGCATCATCTTGATGGTGACAGGATAGTCCTAACTACTACATAGCAAATTCCTAATTTAAGAGTAAATAGAGCTTTTTACTGTCATGACTCAGGGTACTCTGAGTCTCCCTTTTGCTCACTAAGAAAACAGCCAGCTGCATTTCCATATGTGATCTCTAGAATGTGATCTAATCAAGTCTCACTGAAGTCTGCAATACTGAAATCCAAAGTCATTGACTGCCTAGACAAGAGCATCTGTTTGGATTTACACACATACAAATGCAAAATCTCTGCGTGAGCTCAGAGGCATAGCACAGGGATTACAAGGTTTTATCTAAAAATGTAGCTATCTTTAGCTGCATCTCATATTTGTGATATCCAGTCATACCTTAAGTTGCCAGGAAGACACATTTACCAGAGCCTCCTAGGGTCAACATCAGATAATCCAGGTGAGCTGGACCTTCTCCAAGAAGATATGGCATCGTATATTTTAAGCAGAGGCACTGTCACAGAGTGATCAGAGGCCGTACTAAGAGGCTTTATGAAATTCTTGCTGTTGACTTCAGGTAGTTTTCCTCTGAAAACATGAGAAGCAGCTGGTACAAGCACCTTCAAGGCATTATGTGCTATGTCGTAGTTTCCAAAGGCAAAAGCAAATTGGAGCATTTAGTATCCAAACACTTTCTGGCCCACTGAGTCAAATCTTCAGTGCTGTCTGTCTGAGAGCCAGGCCCAAGGGATCACCGCGGGGCGGTACAGGCACTTCCAAGCAACACGTGTGGGGGAATGGAAACTGGTGCAGACTTTCCACTGTGGTAAATCTTACTGACTTCTGGTTTAATATGGTTTTGGGGATCACCAGAGTTGCTTAATGTTGCTTTGCTATTCAGTTTTTCCCACTGTGCCAAAACCTACTTGGCTGTCAGAGGTTTTGAAATACCAATGCAAAAGCTGTTTTCACTCTAATTTCAACCTGGCTCAAACCACCGGTTTTACCACCACACCACACAGATTTCCATATGAAAGTCAAAGAGTTTCATCTTATTTGGAGGAAAAAAAAAAAAAAAAGGTGCTTTTGAGTTTTCATGTTTCATCATTTATCACTTGTGCCCTACCTCTAGCAGTCCTATCTCAGCAGAGAACTGATGAAAAAGCCCTCTGAAAACCTCCAATTCTGAAGAAATAATCAACAGATTTTAAAATGTCATTTTTCTTTCTGAAAAAATCATCTGGATACTAGCAGAGAACTAGGAGTCACTGAATATGTCACTGGCCCAAGGAAATGTACTTTCATGAAGCCAATCTGCTTCCTTCAGATAAATACATTACTGTCTCACTGTTTCTTGCAGTTGGTGCAATCAGTACACGTTTCTTCCTCTCTATGAAATTTTAGCAATACTTGTATTCATAATAATAGACTGCTACTGATCTTCAGAATGAAAACAATCCTCTTTTATTAATATGACCAAATCTTAAGTCATTAAAAGATTGTTTTCTTAGCCCTTCATTGTATTCAGTAGAACTGGCAGCCAAGACACCTTTTTCCTTTTCCCTTCAGCCACAGAACAGGAGCTTTCTCTTCTCTTTCACTCCCTCACCAATAGACATTTAAAATTCAAATTACAATTATACTAGACCATAAAAATATACAGGTGAGGCAGATGTGAGCAAGCTACTTGACAGAACCTCTTTATTTGTTTGGATGACTTAATAAACTGCAGAAGCTGAGGTCATCAAAACCTCTCAATCATGTTGCAGGCTAGTGCCAACAGCTGTAACAGAAACTGATGATGTAAAACATGCTAAACATGCCAAACCCAAGTTTCAGACAAGTCAGTCTGTAATAAGACTATTTTCTACTTGAACATTACACAGCAGTGTGCTCAGGTTTATTTATGCTGTTCTTAATAGGAATAACCAGAAACCCTGTTGCACTTTTTCAAGGCTGAATGCAAAGTCTGTTTTGTCATGAAACAGCTTGAGATCTATCTTGCTTTCAGACCCAGATAGGCAGAACACAGGTATTCAAATTGGATTTTAGAAACAAAGTTTCATCTTCTGTAGGAAAAAAAAATTCTTATGAAAAAATATTAATTATTACAAGATTGTGGTGAGAAAGAAAAAAAAAACACCTTTATAGACTTCACCATTTTCTGCCTCTTATTTACAACCCTAATTCAGTTAGTCAAGAATTCTGTAAAGCAAGCATGAAGTGTACAAAGAAAAAAAATCAAAATTGATTGATCAAATAAAATAAAAAGGCCCTAAGCGGGATTTCAGATTGTGAAAAACAATCTACAGGCAAAACATGTCCAAACTGCTTTATAGGTAAACTATGTTGCAGTATATTAGGGAAAGAAAGTAAATAGGAAAGAGTGCAGAGGCAACTCTACATGGTTTTCCTGGGACTACACTGTGGCCAAGCCGAAGGGTCAGATTCCAACCTCTAACGCACAGCATGGGCTGCCACACAAGTCTCAAAATTCTGCTGACACTCGTAAATTGCCACATGTTTGGATTTCCATACAAGATCTCACAACAAGCTGTGTTACTGAAGGTCATTATTTCCTTTGGGGGAAAAAGTGTCTCTAGTGATGTTAAAACTCATGGCTGGATGTACTGTAGTGTCAGGAGGGTTCACTGGGGAGCATTCTTGCCTCAAGGCCAGGAGGTTGTATATAAATTCTGCACCTGGTTTGGGGTTGGGGGGAATGAGACTAAAGTTTTTCCAAAAACTGTACTGAGTCAGTGGTTGTGGACAATGCCACACTGACAAATCCCCAGGGTAAATGTAGGAGTAATCTCCTACATCTCATCTCATCTCCTAAATCTCCCATCATTTCAGAACTCTCCTGAATGGAAAGTGTATCATGTTTATGCCAGCACTTGCCTTTTCAAAGGTACACACTAAGATATAAAGACCTTTAGAGATTTTTCTGTCACAGAGAGAAAGAGAGAGAGAGAGAGACATCCTAATTAGCTAGTCTGCATTCTTCAAAATCACACATCAAAGACTGTATCTAATATTTCCCCATAAATGCATGACTTGTATCTGTTGGGTTTTTCTGGAATATGGAATCAGAAAAAAAAACGACCAGAAGCACTGAGACAGCTTGCTAACTGTGACATCTCTAAACTGATTAAAATGCTGCTTTGTATTTTATGATGTTACAAAAAAATATGATTCTTTCCATACGCAGAAAAAAACAATAGGAGATATTAATATGGAATAACTTAAAACTAAACATTAATGGCCTACACAAAGCTCAACATCTTGCCTGTTTGCATATGCTATTGCTTTAAAAGCAAATGGATTTATGACATTTTTGTTCTTGGCCTCTGATTGACGTGTTGCTTCAGTGGCCTAAGGTTAGGAGGCAGTACACAAGACTGTTACTGAATTTTCACAAGTTTGAACACAAAGGGGAGCAGTTTAAGCACCAGGTTCTCCCTATGATAGGCAAGAAGAGGCTGAGTTATCTACATGAAGTGCTTTTAAGTTCCTCAGTAGAGTGGAAATGAAACACCTTATTATCATAAACTGATTCTTGTCTCCATAACTCTGCTGAGGGACAGGAAAGCGCTGCTGCAGTCTTATGAGGGGAAGCTCACAGACACCAGTGTCAGGCCATGGACACACTGGGTGATTCAGGAATCAAACCAAGAGGAGCTGAATCACAGACCAGTGTTCCACAGTCCAGGTTCTCCCAGCTCACAGTCTGTTCTGACAACTGCATGTCAGTGAGGACTGGCTCAAACACTGGCAAGAGCCACCAAGGGCAGGTTTTGCACAACACTCCACCTGCACTTGTTTGGCTGCATTCAGTTCTCACAAAGCAGATGAGAACAGCCAGTGGCAGATTGTGCACCCATATCCATGGAAAGAGAGCTAAACCCCCCCTAAACCACCTAAATGGGGTGTCAAGGCAGGTCCTGAGCATCTAGACACTTGTCTTTTCCAAGGACACAACTGTAGCAAAGCTGAAATTGAGATTCTGTTTCTGCCTTCATACGTTCATCCGTGAGCCACTTACATCATCCCCAACACGTTACAAAATTAAAATGTTATACACTTCAAGTGGAAGTCGAAGAAATACTGTGAAAGTAATGCCATGATCCTCTATATATAGTTTCATTTCAACAGTACTGCTTATTCCAGTCCCATGGCATTGTTGAAGTTTATAAAAAAATGATCATAAACCCCACTGAAAAGGAACAATCATATCATTAATGAAAAACAAGAAAAAATTCAATCAATACTTTGCCCAGGAATCATGTTATCTTCTGATAAAAATCTCAAAATTGGTTTATACTCATGTATAATATTTACAATGAATACAAATACCACTGTTTGAATGGAGATTAATATAATTTCTTTAAGATAAGTTTGTTTTGTTTTGGTCTTAATCAGTTGAGAGGTGTAGAGAAAAGATGCTTTTTAACACTATGTACCTGTACATGCACACAAACACACTCAACTTACAAATGAATATATATAGCACAGATGCCATTATTTTTCAAACTGTACCAGACTTATAACCCTAGATCTCAGTCTTTCAGAAACTTACATTAATTACCTTATGTTTATGAATATGACATTTGAGTCAAAGAAATTAATTATGTTTTTTTTCTGATAAGTAGGTGGATAACAGCATCTAAGGACTTACTAAAATTAGTGGGGAAAAAACCAAACCCACTAGCACACCTATTCATGATTTACCTAATTGAAGTCAAAATACAGTGAGTCAATCCTTTGCTTAGTTTAAAACAGCACACCTTACTGACATAAATGCAGCTGTGCTGATTTACACTTGCTGAGACAGCAACTTAGTAGATATGAAGACAAATTCTGATCTTTGACACATTCTGGCAAATTTCATTAGTCCAAATATGGAATCTTGTTACGTTGTGGTATTTGAGGATTTAACCATCTATGGAAGGACTGTGAAAATACTGAATATTTTTTTCTTTTCAGATGACTAGTTAAAAAACCAGAAATTCAATAAGTTGGAAAAAGACCTTCACATAAAGAAAATTTAATTTGGGGAAACTTAGAAAAGGAAATAAAAATACTAACATACCAAAGGATTATCATCCAATGACACTCCAAATATAGCTTATGGTTACTTCCATTCCCTTCAGCAATAAATATTTAAATATTCCATACAAATGAGAAGACTAAGGATTTTTCACCACCCCAAAGTAACTGATGCAGTTTCTTGAGACATCAGAGCCCTTAGTTCAGCCTTGGCCAGACTCAGTGTATGGGCAGAAATCCAGGCTTTTCCCCCCTCTGTCTGAAGTACTGGGATGTGAGAAAGATTCCTTCTCGCTCAGTGATACACAAGATGACCACACAAAGTGCAACATAGTCAAGATAAGAATTAGAGCACACATTGTCTTGTGAGGGCACTCTTGGAGGGCAGGAAGACTGAGATGTGCTTGAGCCAAGGCATTTCATGCAATTTGTTTGGTAAGAGGACAGTCCCTAAGTATTTCAGTGAACTTGGCCTTTTATTTCCTCGACTTCCTTTACAATACACAAACTGAAACATTTTGAAATATCAAACCAGTTCATTTTGACATTTTCAAAAGGACACATTTCAACATTGTGTTGAAAAGCTTTTGTCAGTTTTGATTCTACTCAGACTTTGTCAAATAGTTTGAGCCACTCTGAAATTTTCCTTAGAAATTAATATCATCCTGATTCCTCCCCACTCCTTAGCTTTGCTTTTCAAATAGTTTGGCCACAGCCCTACTTGCACTTGGTAAAAATTTTGTTCTGTTTTATTTCAAATGGTAATTTTAAATACAAGGCTTCCTGTAATCTGCAATGCAACAGACTGCTTAGTCAACACCAACCCTGTGAATGTTTAGGAGACCCTATGGTGTTTAGAAGGAAACAGGATATGTAACATTCTGCTAATTGAGTAAGACAGCTTTTATTACTAAGCGGCGTCTTTCCATTTCCCACTCTAGTCAAGATATTTACATACACCTAATGCTTCAATTTACAGGCTATAAACAGCCAAGTCATTGCAATGTAATTATTAATTGCAAGTGTATTTGCATGGAAATTATTCAGCAATTAATATTTTACAGGGAAGAGTAGCAGATAATTTTGCCCTCACAAGACAGTCTGTCCAATGGCATATTTTTGAGACCTCAGAAACAACAGACTTAAAAAAACCAGGTTGACATTGCTTTAAGATGATTAAAATCCAGATTTTTCAATAATTAATTTATGCATGTATAGATGTATTTAGATTTCTTTCAGAGCCTTAGCTATAAGTTTGAATCAACAGTAGAAAAGTATGAAGAAATGAAATGCCTGATTCATTCAGATTGACTGAAATGGACAATACAAGTTTCAAGGAAACTCTATGATCAATGTGTTTACATTTAGAGAACAGAGGAGAAAGGCCAGTGCTGTATCATCTCACAGCAGGGAAATTGCTTTAAAATGTATATTTTGGGTTATTATTCTATTTTGAATGTGTTGAAGATCCAATAACATCAAAATATATCTTACAAGCTTTACTGAAATCCTAGAACGTTATGTAAAAAAAATGGCAGACTCCATATGAATGATGACATGGGAGTGTATACACTCAGGCCATGTAACTAGCTGGAAAGACAAACTAAAACTAATCCTGGGTTAAATGTTCTCCTGACTTTAAGGGGAAAGTTTCAGCCAAGCTCAAACATGACACATGCTCCAAGACACAGAGCTATTTCTTCCTTTTGACAAATGTAAACATTATACCACATACTAACTCTAAGAATCAGAGCACATGTATTTTTGACTTATAAACAGAAACTGTATTCATAGAACTTCAAAGACATAACCTGTGTAAAACTATGAAAATTTTAAACCAAGGGTTTTTTCTAGGCAAACTAATTGCAGTTTATAATCAGCCTTATCAAAGCCACTATTCTTAATCCTACATGGTACAATTATTTTAGTGATTCTATAATTAATCATCATTGATATAATTTCCTTTGACATCTCAAAGAAAACAAATAAATCAGAAGTTTTTGTCTAGTGAATAAAATAAATAAAAATGAAAAAGAGGTCACCATTACAGGTATGAGCTAAAGACCAGTGAAGGCAAGAGGCAATATCACAGTGTTCAAAGCACTGATTATTTCAAATCCTATGCTAAAGTAACAGTAGCAACAGCCCTATCATATGCCCAAGCCTGAGAGCTTCACGGGGATAAAAAGGAAATTGCATTTAATCACATTTACCTTGTTGGTAAGTAAGTATGCTTTTTTAAATTTTTTTTTATGCTCAACCAACTCCTACAATCTAAGAATTTCCCATAAGGAAATTTTGCAAATATGAGTTGTGTCTAGAAGTCACTGAAGGATACATGAGAAAGGCTCATAAAATCTGATTCTATAAAGGCTCAGACCCAAGTTACAGTCAGGCTTGGAGACCTCATCAGTGATTGCAGATGGTGAGAATGACATTTGTACAACTGAAGTAAAGAAACATTGGGATTCTCAATGTCACTGTGATTACTCCAGAACTTCAGTGAGGCACAGTCTCAGCCGTTTGTGGGGTCGGGATCTGATATTGCTACTGGCATTTTCTCCAGAATTGCATACTACTATGGTCCTCTAAAATCAATATTCAGAATGGGCACTCTGACAGTGAAATTCAATTTGCTAGCAAGTTTCAAAAGCCTTTAACAGACTCTCTTCAAGGTTCTATCTTCAAAGAAAAAAGCAAGAAAGTTCCAAGTTTGCAAAGAAAGGAAACAAGTCATGTTTCAAACTACCTGTGAAAAAAAATTAAGGCTAGTTGTTTTTAATCTTTTCTTGTCATCATTCATTAATTTATTTGCTCATGCAAATCCTCAAGAGTAACACCCAAATCCTGACAAAGTCACTACACAACATTATTTTAGATTTTGCATGGGTTGCTCAAAGCCTTGTGCTCAGAGCTACAAGAATATGTCTAATCTCAGAGTCAAACATGGTGCAGCTCCCTACACTGGCTGGTAACTGTTAGTAATATGAGCAAAAGACATTGCACGGCTGGTGCCAAAGCTTTGAACAAAATTACTTCCTTTAACACACCGCCACCTTAATTATGTGCTGGGGAACATAAAGCAGGTCAGACAATTTGTACTGGGACATCATAATTCCATCAGTATAATGCTGACAGTGCTTAAGATTTATGAATGGAATGTCGTAATTATTTTTTTAGTAAACATCTCAAGTTTCACTAATGGGGGGGCTGGAAGTACTAATTAGCTTTTGTTTTGGTTTTTTAATTTATTTTTTTTTCAGAGTATCATATAAGATGTGGGGAGCAGAGGGTGAAGGGAAAGGATCTGTGACAAAAACAAGCACACACACAATTTATGTATGGCCTGTAATTCAAGCAGATGTTCTTATATAAGGGCTACAGGGATTAAAGCCTTTCTGCACATAATTCCATTTGCTAACTACCTTCTGTCTGCACAAACCTTCCAGGCTATGACAGAATTTCGCTAAGCTCCATTTCTTTAAAAGAAAAAGGAATAGTACAGAAATAATCTTAACATTTGCTTAGTTTACTATTAGGGTTTGGCAGCTTGACTGTCTTTAACCTTTAACCAGCTGTGTGATTCCACTGGAAGTTCCATTGGAATTATTATAACTGCATCAAACATCAATGACTACGGCAGAGTTTCCTTAGGAAGTCCATTCAAAGCAGCACTTGACTGTTGTTGGCACATATATATTACTGTAGGAAGAAATTTAACACATGCTTAATCTGAAGAATTCATAATAAAACAATATCCAGAGCCTCACCCCTTGGTGTCCACGCTCAGAGTTTTGTGAAGATAAATGGATAGCTCAAANNNNTGGATAGCTCAAAAAAAAAAAAAAAAAAAAAGATATAAAACAAGTTAAATACTCAGTATTACAATACTATAATGTGCACGAATCACAATATAATGGCAATAGTGCAAGCTGGGGGCAGAACATTCCAAAATTACTGTTTTGAACATTTTCCTGACAGACACACTGCCTCCAGAATAAAATATTAAAAATAATAAAGTTGGTCATAACATTGAAGAATTCTAAAACTTTCACTGAAAGTTATATCCACATATCTAAAAAAAAAACAGTTGGCAAAACTTATTTTCTCAGGCCCATCAATGTGATTCTGTTCTGACCCCACTGTAGTGACTCAATATTCACACCCCGTGGTACGCAAGTGTATCTTCAGGCAAAACCTTTTTCTGTGACCAGTTGTAGTCAGACACTGGACTTTTTATGAAGGAAATACAATAGATGAAGATAATTTTTATAGTAAGAATAACCATTGAAGACTTCAGATCTCTATCAGTCTTCCTCCTCCTTGAAAACACGGAAAAATCACCAAAGTAATCTTCCTATAACAATAACACAACTTTTCTACCTCATTTCCTCCTTATGAGTATGGAAAGAGAAACAACCATGAACTAATTCTTCTTACACCCTACTTGTACAGATATAATGCTTGTAGCAATAGCACAGTCTTGTGCTCTCTGTTTATAGAAGGAGGCAGAAAAGGAACAGGTTTCAGTTCACAAAGTGGAGATGGAACTGAATTTTCACTGTCTTATATGTCATATCACTAACTAGCTTAATACATTTAAAAAAAGAAAAGATTAATCAAAACTTGTCATAGGTACAGCTGGTGTAAATTGTATTTTTGTTGGATTTCATTGAAAAGCTAAATGCTGCCCCACCACTATCTGCAAATAACTTGAGAAGTTTTAAATACATAATTTCAAGGACTTCTTTATCCACATTTACAGATAATGGACTGACACAGTCTAGTTCAGGAATACTTTGTATAATCATCTTTTATAGTCTGCTTCATGAAAAGGTTTCCCAATGTGTTGCACAAACACTCCGGATCCTTATCAGCACCCACCTGAGTGCCTCTCAACATTTCTCAGATTATCTCTGAAATAAAGAACATAAGAACATGATCCTAGAAATGTGACAGCTAAACATGGAAATATTAAGGTTGCAAAAGACCTCTAAGACCATTGAGTCCAACTCTTAACCCAGCACCTCCATGTTCAACACTAATCTATATCCCAAGCACCATATCCACATGTCTCTTGAGCACTGTAAAGTGGTAGGATAATTTTCTGATCTCAGAATAAAGATGAACTCTTTATCTAGAGATTTGCTTTCAATTATTCTCATATTAGAGCATTTCCAAAGAAATCTGGATCACATCCAAATAGTTTGTGATCACTTATTTTCTTTGAAAAGGCTTTTAATATGATGTTGATCATAGACACTCCCATCTTCTTTTTTTTTCAAATATGTGGCAGCAATGAAACCTCTTTTTTTTTTTTTTTAATTTTTTTATGCCAGCCAGCTGCAGCACCTGCTCTTGTGTTCACTTTTCATATTTCACTGAAGATTTGAGGGTTTGTATAACAGCTCATGGGCACATTAACTAATTGCAGTCTTATATTTGCTTTCATCTTCAAGACACTGAGTATAAAATGGAGAATGGTACCTAATCCCATGCTTCAAGAGCATCAGGACGAGTACTGCATGTACAGGAGGGCTTTTGTCACATATAACTCTGGAACTGTCTTAGAAATTTTGCATATAAAGGATGAAAAAAAACCCTCAATTATTCTAGAGACAAAAAACACAAAGCTTGTTTATTGTCTCTGGGATATATCATGAATAACATACTAATTCACTAATCCTTTTTTTTCCAGCATTTCCAAAATAACAAATCCTCAAAACTATTGTTTAGTCAAAAAAAAAAAAGGAAAAAATCACAGTCAGGGCATGACAGTGGAAGCTTCTGGGAACAAGACAAGCATTGAGGGATCACCAATCAACTGTGAGACCTCCTTCAGTGACACAATGGTCAGTTGTATGAGGTGTCAAAGGAAAACCCTGGACAGGATCTTTCTTCGTAATCTCAAAAGAGAAAACAATTCTTAGAGTTAGAGTAACTTAAAGATGAAAAATGTCTGCATGCTTTTGCATCAGATATTAGAAGAATTATTTTTTTTTTAGTATGAAAGCCACAGCAAAAATGAGATTAAGGTGAAACTATGATCTATTTTTGGTAATAGAAGGCAGAAATTGCTTCCTTATTCACTTGCAGCCTGAGATCCACACTGAATCCAGTGTGCCTAGACAAAGCATTAGAAAATCTCTTATGACATTTTTGTAGTATTTCCAAAATTATTTTTAAGTACTTGATTTAAAAATCCTTACACCTTCACTGAAAGAGATTGAGTGGGGGGAAACAGATTTATTCCCTTTTATATCATAGACTAATACCTTCTTCACACTACTTTTAAACACTTCATTGGTGAAGAGCACATTATGAGAGATTAAAGCACAGGACAAAGACCCATACTGACATCTTGGAAGAGAGAACAGATGGTGACATGCCAACATTACTGGTAGGAACAAGAAATTCGGAAGTGTAAGAGGAAGCAACAATACAAGGCACAGCAACAGCACCAAATGAAACTTTTCTTCTGTACAGCTTTAAAGACTATTACTTGCCTGGATCAAGGACTTGTGCCACCAGTGGTCTTGATAAGAAACATATGGATGCATTTTACAATGGTGTGAGGATGCGATGCTGGTATTATTAGATCAGTCGACAGCATTCCCCCAGGCAGTGGGCATATTGTGAGCATAATGATATTAATTCTACTTCATTTGCTACAGCTTAGTTGTTTCCTTCGCATCAAAATCCTCATAATGAAAGAGATCAGGAAGTTTTCCAGTGCACTGAAGTTCCACTGTAAGCCATTTGGGTGCATATTCCTAAATCACTGTGTTACAAAGGAGAAGTTATTAAAAATCAGCACATAATTTTGCTTTACTGGTCTCAAAGACTCAGTTGTGCCTCTTAGTGTAGCAACCTCTCATCACATAGAGTGCCAGGTACCACTCTGCTTTGTGAATATTTGTGCAACTGAAAGACTGCACATGAATGGAAGAGTCAGCAGGAAGAAGCCACTCACATGTATGGAGTACGAAGGATTGGTTTGATGACAAAATCAAGTTTCATTCTAACAATCATATAAGTGAAAACCTACTATTTCATCCATCTATTGTTGTCAGAGAAAGGGATTCTGAGCTCTCTTCAAACTTTAACAATCTCAGCTACAGCCTTTTTTAACCTAAGGGATTTTTGGACTGAAAAAATCTATAATGCCTGCTGTGTACAGAGTTTGCAAAGATTTCTAATGAGCGCAAACTCTTAGAACCTCTCTTCTTTTTTTAGATAAACATATTTGATCTTTCCAGTCATTATCATTTTAACTTGCAAAGTGACATTATGCCAAAAAGAAGGAATTCATAAATTAGTTCCAATTTAGAAAGTTTTCTTGTCATTGTATAAATGACAGATCTTTAAAAAGACAACTTCAAATGAAATGCAATAAAAAAAAATCTCTTCTGTGGCAGGTTTTTCTTTTCTCCTTTTTTTTTTTTTTAAGACTGGAAGAATAAAACAATGTGCTATCAAAAAAGAAATGAGTGGTACAAAAAATTACAAATGTGCATGGACAGGAAACTCATTTAAATTCTCAAACTGTTTTAGGAAAGCTAAATTTAGTTGGGACAGTAATAAAATAAAATGCAAGCAGAAAACACTTCGAAAAGTTAAATTCACTTTTCAACAGAAGTTAATAAAGCAGGATTCACACCCAGGTTCTTATTTCAAACCTTGCTGGTGGCTGGAGCTATTGGTAATTCGGATGCAGATCTGCTCTGCTGAACTCAACTAGAAGTTTGCTAAATGTACTACAGAGCCAACACATCATCCATACATTTTGTTTTTATTCTCTTTAAGAACTGCAAAATTTAGATGCAGAATTGGTTTTGGCTTTCAAATACCTTTAATGTTTTGGAGCACTTGACTTGAATTCTTTGATCAGACTGCAGTTCTGTAATGAAAAAGATGATACGCGTGAAAAATGATAATGACCACAAGTGATGCCAAGGTGACAAACACACTGGCAGGTAATGGAAGACTTCACCAGGGAAGGGGAGAAAACAAATTAAGGGTTGTGTGTGAGGATTTTTTACAATAGGAAAGTGTTCTAATGAGGTACCACTACAGGCAGTGACCGAAGACAACTCCTAAGACTCCTGTGACCAAAGAGGATTTATTGCTTCAGCTTGATCTTGGCTCAAAGTGTGATTTATCTGGGGTCCTACAGGTCTCTTCTGGACTCATGGATGGCAAACTCATCAAAACACTCATCAATGTACTGAAATGGAGCAACTCAAGCACAGGGCCATGAACCTGCTGGAAATAACTTCCTGACATCTTGTCTCCTGCCAACTACCCAGAGTTACACACAACTCTTTAAGATCTATCTGGCATGATAACATTTAATTCTATATTTAGTAAACACATTTGATTCTGTAATACTGCTATTTTACTGCTCTAATTTTTTTATGTCTAGGTGTCTTTTCTGCATGTTTAATAACTTCCAAATCTACAATTAAAATTAAGCTAATGGGGCTCCTGTTCAACAACCCCAGACTTGACTATTCATTTCTTAGTGAATTTCAGTTATGAATTTTAGGTCCATTTTTAGACAAAATAATTTTAGGTGGGAGCTGGCTACTTTTTCTTACTCAGGAATTCGTAGTGTTGTCTTATGGTTCCTACATCACTACACTCTGAATGGCAAACAAATTCATTTTTGAGGTATTTTCACCTTCAACAGTTCTGCAGAGGTTTCAGTTGAAAAGCAAGTCTTTAGGCAACATAATGATAGCAAATGTGCAGGTTAAAAAGTACATCTATCACAAGGAAAATACAATAAAATACACTGATATTCTTTGTATCACAGATATGTACACAATTTTTAGAAAAAATTTCGGTAAGGAATTAGTGCTACCATCAGCTGAGAGAACAGTATTTGATGTGCAGATCTACAGCCATAGTGCCTGTCATTTTAACAGAATCTAGTATTTCTGTATGAAACAACAGTGATTGCAGGACACAATTTCCAAACTTTTTTTTTTTTTTTGTCTTTTTCATAATGTGACAAAATTTGTTTGAGAATACTTGCTTTTATAAGAGGAAGTTGAATATAAAAATTTTCTGGATGACATTGTGGAATCAGCTTCCAATAATAATCCATTCAAAGTTTTGAACCTTAACAGTTGCCAAAGTATAAAGAGCTCATAGCCTTTTACAGGTTATAACTTCATCTTCATTCTTCCAAAGGGATACACTCAGAATATGACAGGCTCTTTGTGCAACCAACTTTATTTCAGATGTGGAATTTGGATCTGAGTGTAGTCAGTACAATTTCAAGATAGTGAAACTGCAACTGATAGAAACTTCAACATGATTAGAATGATCCCTGATCCCCACATACAAACTTTTCTGTTTTTCATTTTCACTTGTGTAGTAGGCCTACTTTTAGTACTTTAATGGCTACATTTAAGGCGGAAAGTGAAATGATTTTTAGGATAATGTTTTAGTGTCTGTTTCACAATGGTTTTTATTGAAGCTGTAAAGCACTTGCATGCACAGAGAAAAGAAGGTGCATTTTAGAAATAAAACTATTAAGTAACATTATCTTGCCATGGATCGTTCCCACTGGGATAGTGGAGCCATTTGAAAAGCATAACTGAATTCAATTAAAATATGACAAATTTTTATCTCCATCTTACCCACATTTTCAGCATTACATGATCAAGAAACTAAAAAAATCATGACTGTTTATGTTTAGAAGCTTTTGTCTGATCATATGCTGTACAATACCATCATATGTTCACCCCACTACATACAGTTGGGAATAGCTTGAATATAACAGTCTCCTCCTAGAAATGAGGATGAGCTCGTATGGTTCCATATCTAATTACCAATATACAGACCATCAGTAGCAATCAATATTACCTGTCATAGGTAAATGAAGATATGCCTGTGCATATCATTTCAAGAACAAATGGTCTCCAGGTAAAAGAATGGAACAACTTCTTGTATCTGATATAAAATCACAGAAATATGCATGCAAAAGCAAAAGTCACAGAAACAACTTCATGATAGTTTTTCTGGGGGCCAAACCCTAAGCAATGCATATTTCTAGAAAGCACACGGTGATCTTGCAGATATGTCTATTAATTACCTAGAAAAGGTTGTTTACTGCTTCTTTCCAAAGAAGATAGGAACTAAATAATAAATATAATAATAAATATGAATACAAATATAATATTATTAAGAATAAATTAATAAATCGTTAATTGAGAGTTAAATTAGTATATATTTTGCCCCATTTTGCAGGTCACTGTATCCTACGAGTGATCTGCACACGGCAGATTAACAATGCCTTTTGAAGTATATTGGTCCTTCTATCACCCTTATGAGCACTGCCTCATATAGAAAAGTAATATTACAACCCAAGTACACAGTAGGGAAGCACCATTTCTGCTTTGCAGATGGCCAGCTGAGACATGAAGAAATTAAGTGATTTTTCCAATGTCAAACAAGAAACTTGCATCAGAATGGAGAAAATCTAGGCCTTCTGAGTCTTGGCTGATTTCCTGAACAATCAAACTATTCTTCTGTTCTGGCATGAATAAACCTCTGGTTGCAGATTGGATTGGTGAAAGCATCAGTTCATCATGGGATGAAAAACAAAAAAAAAGAGAAGAACTATCTGACACAGTACAATATAATCTGTACAACAGTTTTCTTCTCCAAAATTATACCCCAAAATCTCATCTAAAGTTAAATAACACAGTAATTAAAAAAAAAAAAAAGGAAGAAAAATTAAGTATCTTAGACAAAGAGAAAAAGATGTTTCAACTGAGGCATGAAAATAAATGTAGATAATAATTATCACTTATGCAATGCTTTCTATCTTCAAAATGCTGTATAAATATTACTTTAAAAATCCTCACAACACCTCATGAGGTGAGAAAATACTAAGCATAATGTAACGAGTTACACCCTCACATAATTTATGCCAATTTACATTCTA
>VXAU01003785.1:115174-155670 GCA_013399695.1 Formicarius rufipectus | reverse complement strand
GCGGGGAGGGGGAAGGACTTTGTTTAAAGCACCTAAGGAGGCCACGATCTACAGGAAAAGCTCCAGTGCCATCTGAGAGGACTGTGGTTCTCACAGGCAGGCACACATGAGCCAGTTTTAATTAAAGCAGCACAGGCTCGGCACAAGCACAGCGAGCAGGGCTCAACAAAGCCAGACTCCAGGCACACACTGGAGGACAGTGAGCCTGGCTCACCCTCCGTACCGCGGGGTCACTCGCAGCGGTCCAGGGCCCCAATTAAAAGCTGACCGGAGTACCTTGTACCAGGGGCCATCGTGGGGCTAGAAGAGAGCGCAGGCAGATCCAAAGCTGGGACTGGGACTGTAGAGCTGGCTCCAAAGTTTTCTCCTTAGCTCAAAGGCAGGCACCGAGAGGCTATTTCACACATGATGGAGCTGCAGTGGAGATGGAGCTGTTCCACCTGCAGAGCCTGCCAAAATAACGTAAAAGAGCAGAAGGAAAGGTGGTAAGTCTAATCAAAGACAATGTTTTCAGCTGAATAAAACACTTCACTGCATGGAAAATTCCATTAAGTTGATTAGATACTTGCCTTAAGGCCCTCTTAAAACACCTGTTAAAAAAAAAAAAAGGAAAAAAAAAAAAGAAAAAAAGATAGCTATTGCAACACAGCTTAAAAATATTGGAAAAGCAGGAAATGGAGCTTATTAGAGCTCAAATTAGATCCAAGATTTATGTGAAGAACATTTGGCCTCTTTAAAAGGCCTGGTTAATCCCTAGATGGTTTTTATTGTTTCTATTATTATTATTTATTTATACAGTGCCATAGGTATACACAGCACTTTACAGACAAATTAAAAAAAAAAAAAAACAACAACAACAAAAAAACCCAACAAAACAACCAAAAACAAACCATGGGTCCTCCCCCAGAGAGTTTACAATACCTGATCTGAAAAAATGTTCAGTACATGAGTAACTTCATTTGCAGGACCAACCTCTCTTGGAACCAATGAGATTTTTCAAAAAATCAATTTATTGACTTGACTATCTCTTCCAGGTCAGACCCTTTCATCTCAGACATTTAGTCTTAAGCCACAGGTGTAGGACCCAGTTCACAGGATTAACTCCCTGAGCTGTGCTAACTTCTGCTGAGCAAATCTTACAGTAGGATTTTGTTCCAGGTTTTTGTACGATAAAGATAAGCCAAAACAATGACAGGAGGAAGCTAAACAATTTTTGTGCTGCTAAGTTTGCTGCAGTGGAAGTCTTTTACTAGTGTTTGTAACATTTTCTTGATTGAGGCAGCAAAATTATTCCATGATTGAGAAACAGCTCCATGACATAGCTTAGTGCAAAACAGGGAATCTGTGCGTTGTTTGTGTCCCTTCTTTCTGCACACATAAGTGTGACAGGACTGGGTCTTCAGGGATGACTGGCCAGAGCCCTCTCTCTCCACTCTGAAACTGTTGAATTTGAACATTATAACATGTGTACTGTGCTTCAGGTATAGACTTGAAGTAATATTATATGGAAGTGTGCTTTCTTATTTTATATTGCAAAAGCAGCACTTCTGGTTCCCATTAAAGACCCCACAATCCTGTTGTGTTTTGTTTGGAAGATGAGGGGATCCCATTCTCCCCCCTATTGTCCTGATGTCCCTATTTCTGTGAATGGAAAATTGGAGCTACCTCAAGGCACTTCTCTTTTGGAGGCTAGTAATGACTACTCCAAATGTGCAACCCTATTTGCCTGCATATAAACTTTTAATAATGTTCATTAAACTTTATTACAATTGTTCGTGCAGCCAGATCAGGGTTACAAATTAAAAGTTCAATCCTGAAAACACTTACGGAGCTTTATTCTTATAACGAAAAGGAAAAATTTCTCTTTCTATACTCACACTCTTAAACTGAATCTGAAATGCACATACAATGCCATTTATTTCCTTGTCCTTTAGTATTAAGGTTAAAAACAGTCACTGAAGAAATTATATGTTACTGGTGCCTAAAAAAAGCAAACAACTCCCCAATCTTTTGGAAATTGTCTCTTTTTAAAAATCATCATCATGTGGGAAAAACTTTCTGTTGCAACAGATTTGGAAAAGTCAATGAAAAATTGAACTATGACCGTAGGCACATAATGATACACAAAAGTCCTGACCAGAAGAGACTCTGATGTCTGTAGAAGTTTTGCAATAAACTTTATGGGCAAAAGGATCAAATCAAATCTAAAGAGCCTGATACAAGAGCCCAGTGAAGCCAGTAAGAATTTTCCCACTGATATGCTTTGAATCAGATGCATTTACCAGCAGAACTGCAGGTAAAGAAGCAGGCATAAAAAACAGAGTTTTAAAAGAAAACAGAAATGACTGTCATAAAGCCAAGGCCAAACTCCATCACCAAAACAAGTACATGTGAAAGAAATATACCTCTTTTAGGACTAAATACAGTATTTATTATTATTTATTTATCTTTAAACAAAAGGCAAATTAATCCATTTATTTTAAAAATCATGGTTTTATTACACTGAGTAATTTCCTTTGAAAAAGAAAAATGTTTCCTAAGCCCATTAGCAGTTAAACCCGATTTTGTTTTTTTTGTTTATATCTGAGATGAGGTTGCATATCATTATTCACGCATAATCTAAATCCAAATGACTCCTTGTTTACAATTTGTTTTGTGTATTTTCTTATATAAGCAAGAGTGAATATACTCAGGCATGGAAGAAATATGCTATATTGTCTTTTATTACATATCTTTGGAATGTGCCATACATCATCTTTAACTCTGAGCGACATTCAAAATAGCTTGAGGAAACTAATATATACACATATAAATAAGGACAAATATAGGAAAATCATATGACTACAGGCTTGGATATAGGTACAGTAAGCATGAGTAATATAAACAATGCAAATCATAATCTGACCCAATGTTTTTGAAGGAGCGTAGAAAATGACTTAATCTAGCTTCGGTGATCAGCAAAGTTAGGGCAGGGGACACACACAGAGCTTGTCCTCCAACAGTTACCAGACAACAAAACCTCAGGTCTTCCACTTCGATCTCTGCCTGTGGGAAGACCCCATCACAATTAGTTTACTCTTCTCTAAATACTAGCACCCTCCAGTGTGCACACCCAGTAACATACACCCCATCCTTGCTCAGCGAGATCCCACTGTAGGGGCTGGGACCCTCCGAGCCCAAACGCTCACCAGGTGCGGAGGAGCAGAGGTTTTCACAGACACCCAGGGCTGCACCATCTTGGCCTGCAGGGCTCAAGAAATGATGGAACTCTATAAAGATCTGGCAATTCTGATACAATAATTCAGATGAGAAATACTGTGAAAATTTTGAGACTAGCCTGCAGATCTACCCTTTCTAACCCCAACAGGTTTGCTACCCTTGTCCTAATTTCCTCCACTTGCAATTTCTCTTACACATTTCAGCTGGTTTTATTAGACAACCTTGAAGTAATATAACCTACTTGATTATTTTCCTTTTGACTTTGTCATACTTTTTTATCATGGTAAGTCACAGAGCCTGCAGCCTTTCATCTCGTGTGGACAGGGGGCAAACCTGAATTCCTTATTGGTGTGAGGAAAAAGGGACAAAAGTATTTCCCCCACCCCAGGTATAAAAGATAGCAGGTGATTTTGGTCCATAGTGAGACTCTAAAGGTTATGTCCCATGCAACCAATTAACATTTAGTCCTAGATTTAGCTTCTTACTGCAACATAGTTTTGCTACTTTTTATTTTGGATTTTCAGTATACAGAATGGCAAAAAAGGAAAAGAAGATAGTGTTCAGAATGCTAGGCTATTTCTCCTCCAGTAGTTAATAATACTGTTTCTTTTTCTTTTCTCCTTAGTCATAATTGCCTTCCTCTCTCAACAGTTAGATTGGGTTTTAGTTATTTTTACTATGTTTTTCTTTTTAATATTTGTAGTTCTCACTGTTTTCTGCCTACCTGTAATATTGTATTTTTGGAGCATTTTAAGAACTTAAATTTCACATGGTCTATTTTACCAAGCTAATTCTGCAGAAGTAGTTCTCGTGTTCATGTACAGGGAAGATGAAACAGATATAATAATTCTAGAGGTAGTGACTGGGTTGTAAAATTTGACCTTATGAAAGAAATAATATGATGACCATTGGAAACCAGACTGTTGGACATCCATGGTATTTTAGAGCCTGTTACAATGTCCCTCTGAATGCTGCTCAGAGATATAAAAGCTGTCTAACCTGTCTTGCAACTTAAATGAAAGTTTATTCCTACTAAACTATTCACAGCTCCATTCGCAGCTGTGACTCAACAAAACCCAGGTCAGAGACATCTTTGCAGAAGTGAGCTGCATACCTCTTTTCTAATTTCAGAATTTTGCTTTCAATCTAAAATTTAACAAGACAAAAGATTCTATAGAAAATTTATTTGTAATGCAGAGAACACACACTTGTCATCTAAATGTGTGATTTCCGTCACTGTAGGTTTTGCCAGTAGCATCTTCCCATGTGCCACTGACAAAACCTATATTTATCTTCCAGTGACCACGGCAGGATTTCAAAAGCATATGTGTGCCCAAATTCTGCATAGTGGCCACCTAACATCTTTCATGATATTGACTGAAATCTCATATGATTTTTTTTTACTTACATATTATCTCTGATACACAAAGTCTTAAGTAATGCAGCTGCTTTGAAATCTGTATCTTTGGTATGCCATGTACATCACCAAGAACAATGATGCAAGATTCCGATCACATTTTATAGCCAAACTTGGCCCTAGAGGTGAATCTGAGTTTATACAGGTGTCTCTGAAGGGAAAAGAGTTATACATAAATCAATAAAATCATGCAAAAAATCATAAGAAGAAAACACTCCCAGAGAGCTTATTAACAGGTCTTTACAAGCTGCCGTTTAGATTAATCCATAAACTAAGGACCATCGCTATGTTTAGGCACATAAGCTTCTAGGCTATATTTTTGATTATACAATTTTCATGGATATTCTCTCTAATAAAAGTACCCTACTTACCAGTTCATGCCATAATGTGGCATTTCAGAAGAGGGAACTGGATTCCCTGACGGACTTAGAAAATAACAAAACTGGATGATTATATTTTCAAAAGGAAAACTCACCTAGAAAACTCTAGAATTGTGATCTGTTTCCATAATATTAAATCTTCTCTCTTCTTTCCTTATGAGGTCAATATAATTTTTTTCCCTTTATCCACACTACGTAAAGAGCCATTGAGGATGATTAAGATGCATATTTTCTAGTGTTTGGGTTAAAGAATAAGCTGGACAAGAGCCAGGCTTAAAAGAACTGCATAACTCTGAGTTGTAGGTCTCAGATGATTGCCCACAGGTTTGGCTTAGTCTAAAATTATCCTGCATTTTGGTAAAACCAAGGTTCTGTCCATTCATTTAAATCTCATTAACAATATCAGTGACCTGATTCTTACAGAAACATCACCACAGCAGCATGAACAAGGAAGGAAATGTGATGTCAGAAAAGGAAAAGGACTTTCAAGAGATGAGCTTTGTGATCAAGCATATACAAGTAATAAAAGGCACTTTTAAGACCTCTGTGACTCAGACTGACAAAAGCTAGTGAGTAAACCCCACTGAATTGAACATTTTGGAAGTAGACTGCAAAACTTATCAAAGTCTCAGTTTTCAGCACTATGAAATAACCAGAGACCTGCTCCTTAAAACTGTTTTCTTGCTTCATTTATTTTTCCCTCCAAAGGCTTGGGCTTCAGTTCCACCCTCCAGAGAAACCATATCGAGAACACATGGGGTAACATGTAATTGCAACATCAGAGTGTGTAAATCTGTAGATTTCTCTGAAGCAAAGCAAGTAACAGCCACAGTCAGTGCTAAAACTCAAAGCATCTTCTGATTGGACACTTTGGCTCTTTGCAAGCCCAAATGAAGATGTAGCATCAGAGGGGACAGATTGAAGTTTAACATTTATTGATTGATACTTAGTAATTTTTCTATTGCAAAAATACATACAACACTACCAAGTCCTCCAGTCCATACTTTTCATTACACTTGTTGCTAAGATGAGAAAATTGCACCAGATCTTTGCCTGATATAAATGGGAATAGCACTCATGTCTCCAGGGGAGAACTACAAACTGAAATTATGGAGTAATTATTTCATAATATTGTGATGGTTCATAAAGGGTTTGTACAAATTAGTCTTACTTTTTTTTTTTCCCTTTTTTTTACAACTTTAACAAATTCCATTCCCTCCCATTCCTTCTAGGAATTCCTTCTCTTTTCCTGGTTCTTAGGATTCAAGTGGATTGTAACATAAGGGAAAAACTCCAGTACTTTTTCAAGGATGTAGTAATACATCTCGGTATACTTAATGGAGATAAGAAGAAAGGATGGAACCAAAGGATATTTTCAGTATTAGTCAATCTAGGTCTCAAATGGTATTTTCTATAACTGGTTTTCACAGTTCCACATTCAAGAATTTAGAGAATAGGATTCTCGCAACAGCACTCTAAACCTCTTTATGTCTAATTACTGCCACAGTATTTCTGTAAGAGACCTCCAGGAAAACAGGAACAGATTTTTCCTTATTTTTAATTTCAAACAGGCAAACTGAGTAAGACAGAATAAAATGCTTTTTCCAAGAGTCACAGATTAATCTGGATCAAGAACAGTTGTTCTAAATTTTTTTTTCTGAAACCACTCAAAGCTGTTCAGGTGTTGTGACCTGCTTATTCTGCTCTTCTAGAGCATTGCTATTTCTGTGCAAAGTGGTAGAATTTAAATGTATGACTTTCACCACTACTGTCCATATATTGATCTTTGAAGTAATTTTTGTTTAACATTAGATAACTGAAGATAATATTCATAAAAGTCAGTAATCTCACATAAAATGACCCCTCCTTGAGAAAAGACCTGTTCTAATAACACAAACTGATGGACTCCAGTGGCATAATTTTGTTAAGGAGCCCTCTCAGTGTTAGTGTGCAAGTGACACCAAGAAATCAGATTTATTTAATATAAACCTTTCTCTGCTTTATTGGTCCCATTAATGCCCCACTCAGTGTTCTCAGAAGCAATTGCTCAGGGAGCTGATTCAGCACAGTGGCAGGGAGAGAGGGGGCACATCATGGTCCTGTGGCACTCAGGGGACAGTCCTCGTGGTGGACACACACTGAGCACTTCCAGGGCCAAAAGCACTTGTTTCAGTGGTTCATTACTTCTACAAAGTAAAGACACACTAGATGGATCTGGGGCTAGCCTGAAAAACACATTTTTGTATGAGACTGGTGGTTGCTGCTGCCCAGACTGCTCCTGTGTAATTTGGAGGATAATCTTAGCCAAATGAGGAAGATATTTGCATTTTGCAAATGACTGGCAATAGTCTAAACAAGATATTAAGATGACTATAATTTCTTTGCTCCTACACCAGAAACAACTGTGTTTATATTTAACCAAATCTTCCATGTTAGCATGTATTTCCAAGTGAAGCTGTTCTACCACATGTATCAGATGTTTTGATTTACCTAAAATTAAAAAAAAAAAAAAATCAGCTGATTTCAGATGGAATATTTCTTTGAATATTTCTATATAATGATGGGGGAGACTGATAACCACAAAGTTTTATCTGTACAAAATGCCAACACTTGTTTGCTGGAAAAGATCTGGAGTTCGCATACTCTGAAGGTACATAAGGTGTAAACCTCAATCTGCAAAACCATGATGTTTTCACCTGCACTGTTACTGTTCTGCTGTTCACAAGCTACAAGTTACTAGAAATTTAAAAGGCTGTTTTTTAACCAAATAGATTATTACTTAGGTTAACTGACACTAACATAATGAGAGAAAAAACCTGATTCAAATACAGAACTAACAGACATGAAGGAACAGAGATATGACAGGCAAAAATCTTTTTCTAACACACAAAACCCTACCATTTTCCTATCAATATGGTGATTAAGCTTTATCAGCCATACAACAGTTGTTGTCCATATTTATTTGTGTTGTCAAAAGTTTTCAAATGCAAAAATGTAAAAGTCACAATAATTAAAGAAAATGTTGAAGTTAATATTTGTGAAATTAAAATTAAAAAATAAGGAAAAGGGAAGGAAAGAAGGAAGGAAGGAGTTTAAAACCTAGATGTTTAGACAGCCCTGCAAGCCCCCTTGTGACCTTACTCTGATATTTAACAAAACATTAATCTTCTTGCCAGCAATTATAAAGAATACAGTGATGTAGCTGGGGCTCAGTGAGTGAGTAATAGTAATTCCATTGTTCTCTTTTATTTATGCCTTGGCTGTACCAGGCAGATGAGGTAAGTTGGGGCTTTTTATATGTTATTATTCTGAACTGGCAATACATAAAGGCTGATTACACAAATATCTGTCTGTTTCTGAAGCACTGTTTCACACCTCCTTCCAGCTCATGATCAAAGCGTTTCAACATTTTATTATGAAATCATGAATCCCTCCTTAGTTTGCATATGAATTATAGCCTTTTTAAAAAAAACACACTGGTGTACAACAGTGACAGTGCCTTTTGAACCGTGGAACAAAACAAGGTGTTACACATTGCTCCTGGAAGGCAATGAGTTGCTGATTAATTCTGTGCTGGAGCACAGTCCAACCTCCCTAGTGAATACATAAGCCTTGAGACTAAAGAAAATTCTTTCTCTGTGAACTGACCAGTGATTTTTTTCACTTTTAGAGGAAAAGAAAAAAAAAAGCAGAGCCATATTAAGAAGCTGAGGAAATGTTGTCATGTAGCTGTAATCTAAATAAAACTAAAGGAGCTTCCATCTGCTTTTCTGAACTGCAGTAGTTATAATAAAAATTTGAAATAACTGTTCAGGTGTCCTGCACCTACTTCTCAGGAGAACTGTTGTGGTATCTTTATGACTCACACTTACTACACTTCAAGGATCAAAAACCTCATGACATTCACTCCTTCTGCTTCAGAAAGAGGAGGAGTTAAGGCACCCACACTGATTTTTTACCTTCTAAGAAACTCGCATTTCAGAGTCTCAGAACAGTGAATCAGGGATAAAACTTTCACTGGCTTTTGTAACAACAACATCCAGTTGTTGATGCTAAGGTGCAGGTTTCTATATGACATATATATGCAAGTGAATGCCAGCAGTTGTTTTACATACACCATGAACATGCCATCTTTTCTTCACAGTAGTCTGAGAAAGTGCCATTTCTATAAAATATATTTATATTCTAAGGATTTTTCAAGTTTGGTTTATATAATGCAAATATGAACTGTGAACAAACTTATGAATAGAAATAACATTTTATTAGTACTTACTCTTGGTGATTTGCAACTATTAATTCTATTGAAAGTCATGACATTTGTGTCACTTCAGTCAAAGCAGGACCTGGTTCATAATTATTGACCTCTTTTATTTGTAAAGACATCTTCTCCCTCTGTTCACTTCTCTGCATTGGCAGAGACAGATTCAGCTCATCTTTACAAATCTGATAATGCCACCAAATCAAAAGTTAAGGTGGTAGGGTAAAGAGAAATTGCTTCTATGTTTCATTACCTGCCAAAAGAATGATCTAAACTCTGATTGCTACACTTCCATATGGCTGGACAGTGAAGGATCATGAGGCCAAGGCAACAACCTAGCTGAGAACACTTGGTTTGTTAAGATTTTTCAGATCATTAGTAGGTAGCTGAAGTAATTAAATTTAATGTGGTATTTGTTTTCTGAACAGCTAAAGGCTTAGCTTGTTACATTGAGTAGTATTTTCCTCTTGGAGCAAACCCATGGAGGTTATCCAAAAGCAGATTCAGCTCCACGGTATCTAATGAAACCTGGCTCTGTATCCTTGGTGGGATTGCAGGGGCTGTGAACACTCAAACATTGTCATTATACCAACCACGAGTTTCTTTTGCCAGGCAGTTCCATAAATTCAAAACATTTTGTAAAACTAGCTACCACTTCAGATGTTCTTTGTGAAATAACTCTGAAGATGCATTTTTGAACTTATAATCACTTCTTCAGTACAGTCTAAATCGGGTGGGTTTAGATTCTGCACATTAATGTAATTGCATTTTGTATCCTAACATATTTTAAAGCAGGACAGAACAGCATTACAGTGTGTGATATTAACAATTATGCTTTTTTCAGTATATATGCATACATTATTATAGAAATGGATTAATTAATATATAAAACCTCTTTATGCAGACTTAATAAAAGTGCCAGACTAGAGAAGGAGAGATCCCTCTCTGGATGTCAAACTTCAGAAAACAATCCATCTGGCTCTATTCACAGACAGGCCACATCTCTGAGTACCTTGCAAAATCAATGCTCTCTATGCATGAGACAAGAACTCACAAAGGCAAGAATTCAGAGCTGAGCCTTAAGCCCTGTTCATAATTTGTTTCATTGTTCCAGCACATATGAGATATGTAAGACCCCCAGCAGCTTTGAGGCTCCTGTTCTGTTCCTGCACAATAGGGGTGAATTAAGGATTGCATTGTATCCATATCCCCTCAGTTCTAGTGCCTGTGTAAGCTTTAAAGAAGATATTTAATGTTATTTGAATGAGGTTTTATGATAATGTTGAAAAAAAACCAAAATAATATTTGGGAAAAGTAATAAAATCCTCTCTCAAACTAAGATACATTAAAACTGGCTCAGTATATCCTGCAACTCATTATGTGGGATTACACTATTCCTCTGAGCTATGGATTTACATAGTACTGGAAACCATAAGAGATAAGACAAGGTACTTGTAGCCAATTCTGTAAGAAAGATATTTTTAATTTGAGAAAATATACTTTTGCAAGGCAGATACTTATATGCTCAACCTACTAAATGTCTACTTCAAAAAATAATTTTATGGAACAAAATTTATCAAATCTAATGTTATATACTTTGGTTTTGCCCATATTTTACAATATTATCTTAGTAATGACTTTGTAGTGTCATGAATCCCAGACTTTACCAGATAGATATAGCATTACCTAGACTTTAATGGATCACAATTACTTCTAGAAACACTACTGTATCACATGCACAGAACCCATTACCATGGAGTATTTAAATAATATTAAGTTCATACAGAAAAAAATCATAACTAGATGCAATTATCAAAACAAGTTGAATTCAAATTGCTTAGAAATCCTCATCCTTTACCCATTTTCTACTTAACAGCCCCTGAGTGTACAGAACATGAGAATCCTTCCATAAAAATCATACTTTCAATATTATCAATACAGAATTAAGCTGCAGGTTGCATAAAAAATTGAAGTGCATGTTGAGACCTTCAGAATGAAAAAGGCTACCCAGGAACACAATGGTATTGTATTATGCTGATGCAATTAATGTATTATGCCATTTGTCACGTTGCTGGCCCATGTAGCCTTGTGCTCTCTGCCTAGAAATAGCTGCTGCTTTTGCATCAGACTAGAGATAAGATTGTTCACAGCTCTAGAGCTCTAGGTCAAGATAACTTCCATGTCTCCTGAAACTGGAACATGTAGAGTATTTTAGTTAAGTATTGTTGACTTGAGGACATCTTTAAGAATGGGAAAAGAGCCACAAGCTCAGCATAACTGGTAGAAACCGTAAGCCCGAGTTATTCTCATTTCAGGTTTCTGAAGGCAAAAACACTGCAGTGAGCTCTTACTACCCAGAAGCAAAGCTGCAAGTAGTAATGGATTAAGAACAACACTGAAGAAACATAAGGTGGAACAATGTGTTCTTCTGGGAGTAAGACAACCTTCAGCTTCCTTAGGGTGGGTAGATGGCACTCTGAGGGCTCTAGATGCACTAAAGTTGGCTGAAATTCTAAGGAAAGTGATTGTACTTTTCTTTCAAATACTCCAGCTGCCAAAACCCTGAGGGTACCCTTCTAATTCAGGAAAGTGGACAGGGAAAAACAAAGGAGGAGGATATAAACGCTGGCTGATTCACACACATGCATCTTATCTTTAAATTTGCTGAAAAATGTTGCTGTTTCGTTTCCTCTTGTCTCTCCAGCTGCACAGCTACTAAACTTCTGCTGAACTAAATGAGGAAAAAGTGTTATTTTTGGGCTCTAACTTGGCATTCAACAGTTGAGACTTCTGTTGTGGGAGGTAAGCTTAGCTTGCTTCACACTTGTTGCTGCCATATGGACTTAAGAGGAACCTTTGGCTCTGGTTTCTTCTTTCATATTCTGATCCTACTATTTCCACTGTCAACTGCATTTAATACATGTTTCCAAACTCTGTGCTTACTGATGCAGCAATTCAAATTGTTCAGATCAATTACTGTAAGAGTCTCCCTGACAAACTTGCTACACCTTTGCTTTCCAAAATGAAGGCTTATGAGAATCAAGTAGCTCATGTGATTTTCTATTTTGTCCCCAAATTTTCTCATTACTCTGATATTTGTTATATTTCTTGAATTCATTCACACTGGTGCTCAGTTTGCACAACTAGTTTGCAGTACAACTGAAAAATACAACCATTACTATGACTACAGAAGCATCTGATGATTTTGTAACTTTAAAAGAAGCTGGTATGGTATCTATTCATGATCTCAGACAAGGAGGGACTAAACCAAAAGGTGAAAAGCTCTTTCTTGGCAACCAACCTCAGAGGCACGTAGAAAATCAAACATGCACATATACTCCACAACAATTTTTCATTAGGAGTTTGAGTTTCTACTCTTGGGAATACTTGGACCATTATTCACAGAACTCACAATTAAAGCATTTTTTGCCCCCTCACACTCCAATGGTTTTAATAAACTTGCATTCTCCAAGCACAGCTCGTCACTCCTTTTTTCCCCCCCGATGGACTTCACCTCTTTTGTCCAGCATATGAGGGATGTGAAACCCATTCCTAAAGCACTTTTAACCCACTTTTCCCACCTTCTGGATAATTCTGAAAGGAAAATTTGTCTCCTACTGAGGTAACTCTACATTAGCCTAGCCAGCTTTGGGATATATGTCTCCCAGAACTTTTAATAAACTAATGAAAAGTTCTGTTCAGATAAATAAGCACTTAAAAGCACATAAATCTTAAAACCACTTAAAACTGGGTACCATGTTGATGGTGGTAAAAGGCCTTATATTAAGCAATAGCTGATGTAGGTCCTGCTCATGAAACTCCAGACTAGACCGAGACCTACAAAGGTACTGAGGTGCCTAATTCCTGTCCAGTTCAATGAGATTCTTAACAGTCTGCACCTTAGAAGTATTTCCACAAGGGAAATGAAATTTAGGCTTTCATGAAAGTTCATGTCATCTTTGCTACAGAAATGGCTGGATAAACACACAGAAAAAATACCTGGCAGGGAGGTAAACACTGACTGCGTAGCTTCTAAGTCAGACATGTTGTGCTGCTGAGAGGCACAACTGCTAGATACTTTTAAAAACCAGGCACTAAATGCACACACAAAATGGCCATGGGATTAAGCCATATATGATTTTTAAAGATATCTTATGTCTCTGAAGCATCTGCTCTCATTATGAACTAATTTTCTTATCTATGCTTGGGTCCATTTCTTAAATGTGCATACAGGACAAATATTTCACTGGCTTGCATGGATAATTGAGACTGAAACCATTAATTTCAATATGGTTAATTCATCAGGAAAATAAAAAATAGATTTGCACAATTTTAGCACTTCTCTTTGAACATAAATTTGCATTACTCTGTAAATGATGCTTATATTTATCTATATAATCTCAGCATCTTTAACAAATTAGCAATAAGGAGTATCAGTGAAAAGCAAGTTATAACCACTTGAAATAAATTAGGATGCTATTTATATCTGATACATATTCTTCCCAGTCATGATGAGACTGATGTAAGACCATCACTTCAGTCAGATATTCCTGTCTCTCAGACATTTCCTTGCCCTCTCTTGCCAAAGTCTATTGTTAACTGCTCATGAAAGGTCTTCCTAGAGACTGATATGTTGCACAGGGTCCTTAGTGTGTCTCTTTATTCATGCTGAGATCATAGCTCCTGATTTTCTAATTCTTCTCCTCCAGGTTCTGTGCTGTAGTCCCTTCCTTTTTGAAGTTTCTATTTTCATAGATGACCATTACTTTCTTATATTTAATTCCTCCTAAGTGCTGTAATTTCCCAAATGTTTTTAATTCCATAAGCTGTTTCCTGTGATCTTCTCCAGACTACTTCTCAGCATGGTTTTCAGCTTTCTCTGGGGCTATATTTTTTTTATCCACCTCTTCCTCTCCTCTCTCTTCCCTCAGCATACAACAGCACTGGCCTCCTTCAGCCATAGCTCATTTGTCTGTTTAGCATCTGTTTGTCATTCATACCCCTTGATGTTAGAACACTCATCTTTTTCATATTCTCATCTATAGCCCACTGTGAATACTTGCACAATGCTTTAGAGTCACCACAGAGCATTTAGTTCTATTTCTTCTAATAGGATATTTGCTTCCTTATCTTCATAGGCTTCCTTTTTACCCAAAAAGTTTTAATATTGTCATCACTATTTTAAATTTACTGTTTCCTGCAACAGATCTTTAATTAGAAGGCCGTAATGGGACCATATATTTGTAGAAGCCTCACTTATCCAGCCTCCAGATATAAGAATCTGCTCCTAAATGCAGAGTTTTTCAAAATGCAGGTCCTTCGTTACTTTTATTACAGGTGAGGGAGCCCACTGAAAACATCCTGATTTTTCCCAATACTCAGAATTCACAAAACCCACTATTAAACTGGTATAACTTAATGGGAAAAAAAAAAAAAAGCCCTAACATTGTAGAATTTACTTTAGGTATAACCATTGCTAAAACTGGTATGTAGTTGGCATGCTCTTCTAAGCTTTCTCTCTTCTGTTTCTCTATACAGCTGTGAATCAATGAATGCTAAACAAGGTAAAATTTTTACACAGTGTTCTTCCCTGAGGCTAAATGAGTTTTTTATCCATTGCTCTGAAATTATTATAAACAGTATATATTCTTGAAAAAAACTTGAAGGCTATAATCATATATCAAGGCATGTGTGACATGCAAATATACCCATTTTTCATATAACATAAGAAAGCTTGCAAGCTATGCATGTGAGCAATACAGTGAATACAAAACAGATGAGGAAAGCCCAAGGTAACACTGAGATGATAATGGCTGGTGTAATAAGCAGTGCTACTGCACCTCAACTGCTTGGCTATGATTAAACTAATTTAATAACTGCTACCATGCTAAGAAAAGGCATTAATAGTAGAATGGTGGTTTATTGTCTGTTCTCTTCTGTAATTTACTCAGCACCAAAGTATTTATTAGAAACATATTTATTGTGTACTCACTTTTGGATGTTCCATGTGTTCCTCTACTTATGATGTAATAATTTGTGTTTGTGTTTTGGGTTTTTTTAAGTACTGTTTAAAAAGACTAAAGCTGAAACTGGAAAAAGTCACCAGATATCAGTGCTGAATGTGAGCTCAATTTCATAGGAAGACATTCATGCTTCTAACAAGAAGTTTGCTCTAATGAAATGAAGGAGATCAAAGATGATAGAAAGCAAAGCTATGTAATGAAACAGTGATTTAAGAAGCCTGGGACATTCATTTTATTTTCATTGTAAGATAGGTTACTTGCTTTACTGTTTGGTATTGTTTATTCTGGTGTCTGTTCATGGTTTTGATTATATTAATTAGATTATTGGGCAAATTCTAAACTGTTGTAAATCAAAATTGCTCTTCAGACTCCAGTGAATGACAGTGACTTATACCAGCTGATGATCTACCCTTCAATGACTTACAAATACAGGAAAAAGACTTTGCAAACCTTCTACAAAGTTTGTTTGTTTGTGAAAATGTTACAACGTATTGCAGTTTTACAAATGGATAGAATTTCTTGCTGTAAATACTTTAATTACTATTATAAAATGAATTGAAATTTAATTAAAGATGAAAAAAAGCACAGTGGAAATTTTTAAAAGGATAAAACCAGCAAGAAACACTCCCAGATTTGAATGTCATTTTAACAGTAATCTGAACCAACATCTGAAATGTGTTATATAATTTTAAACATATACTAAAAATTATTTTCTTCCAGCTTAGAGCAAGTGCAGACTCAGTAGTTGTTCCAAAGCTTTTAGTTATTTTCCCCCTCAATCTCCAGATGTAAATAAACAAGAATGCTAATTAAATATGTTACTTCAGGCAATAATCTTGTCAAAGTAGTTAAAGAGGGCTCGACTCAGTCATCAGAAGGTAGGGTAACCTCTAGAGAAAGCACTGATCTTGCAAACATTGAATTTATTCAAGACGTTCTCCAACAGTTTGAAACCAGTGCCTTGAATATTATTGAAAAACGTAACTTTTGCTTTTAATAAGCTAATCAAATGTGTGTTTACTTTTCTTAATGTATACAATCAACTTGACTGCTGTTCCAAAATGCTTTTATGATCCTAAATAGCTGGGCATGTTTTATCAGAGATTGTTGGACCCTTAATTCCTTAAAATTTCCTTGTTTCTCAGAGGCTGTTACCACTGGCTCTGTGTGCTGTTTCTCCACCTAACTACAGTTTTAGTGGGGTTTATAGAATGTCCAGTACAAAAGGGAAAAGGTAAACCTGATTTCTAAAAAGGTGTCAGACTAGTTTGTGTGCAGGCAGAGACTACATGTTACCAGCTTGGGCTGGAAGGTTCTTTGAAACAAGGAATGCAAACTCAACAGTTTTACCTGGGCACATCTAAAAGTTTGGAAACCAAGTGTATTGCTCAGGCTGTAAAGTTGGACTTCCCACTAGAAGGTGACCGAGTCTTATGGCACTGTCACAGCCTAGAAGGTCAAACCAGGGTCTAAAGGTACAGCATGGGACACCTGCTCTGAAGTTTAGATGGAGCCAATGAGACATATTAGAATTCAGGATGAAAAGTATTTTCAAGTATGGTCTGAAATGGTAAGAATTTGAATGCCTCTTGAATGGAAAAAAAGCTCCAGTGAAGATGGAACACCCTCTTGTGCCAATACATTGAGACTTTATCGAGCCCTCCATGAAAATCAGTGAAATCCCCTGGGAAGCTGACCACCCTATTGCAATGGCACTCACTGGCCCTCCCTGTATGTATATTTGGGTTGTTACCTTCAAACAGAGCCTACTTGTTACCTCAGTAACATGCTGAGGCTTTCTGGAGATGGTGTAGCTCAATGTGCAAGTTCAAATGAACTTATGCTCTATAATTTATGTCTTTCTTTTTAAGACAACGTGTCCTCATGTTTTTCCAAGAATAGATGTATAACTTAGTCTTTTGGGCACTGATCCATTTTACACATTTCCTGATCTGCCCTTTTGTTACTGGAAAACTTATTACAGGATGAAAACTCAGTTTGTGTAAGAAATAAAATCAATTCAATTGAACATAGATGGCAGTTGCACAAACATGTACCTACTGTCTTATGCACAAATGTTGACATTTATCAATATTATTTAGAAGCAACCAAAGTAAACTCCTTCTAGGGGACCAAATTTCTAATGGGTATATTTGCATAACATTTGCCTTGAACTTAGAGCAGCCTGCACTCTGTATAATGTTTCAAATAGGAGTGCTAAAATGGTGCATTTCTTTCCCATTGAACAAAGATTTTATGTTTCTGGCAATGGTTTTGTAAGATAATGTACTTGTTAGCCAAAAAAACCACTCAGAAAATAACCTTAATCCTACTTTGATGTACAGATGTAACAACCGAGTTCTTTAGGAATGGATACAGCCCATCTTATTTTTACATCTTATATTATTTTTTTTCTAATGTCAAAGATGCTTATCTAAGTAAAGGGTTTCTCCATGGATTACATTTCCCAATTTTCTTTTTTCTAGGTTACCCTCAAGATGAATGAATTTTATCTTTTCAGGAAGTTAATTTTTTTATTTAAAATGTGAGATCTTGTTGAGTCCCAGGGTTAAGTGCACGGTTTCAAAGCCGATATGCTTTCAACATATGGCTCTCTTATTTCTAGCTATATTTAACATTCTTTTATCTTGAAACATTTTACTCAATTTCTCAGCAATACCATTTGTTTAATTTTATTTTTTTTTTTTTTGAGAATCAAGTCTCCAGCAGGACTATCTCTTTCCTCTATTTATATGCAGGACACAATCCTGGCAAAAATTTAACTCCAGCAAGTTGGAGAAATTCCACCTGGACTAAGTGTCCCACAATCAGAGTGGCTGTTTGTTCCAGGAGATTGTTCACTATCAGATGACAGCTGAGAGTATGTTGCATTTCTCTTTGCATCAAGGGAAATATAATCAGTCATGCAGGAATTTTACCTAGGTGAGTGGGCCTAAATTATCCTGCTTTGTGCTTGGCCTTCCTCTCAGACTGCATTACACTGCCAGCCCTTACAGAGCCCCAGGTCAGACTGGGACTCTGCTGAACCTGGCAACAGTGCACTGTGTTCTAGACTTTATACATTTCATTAATCAACCAGACATTTCCCTGTTCAGGATTTCAGTTGAGGGATCAGGACTTATGAGATATAAAATCTAAATCAATAGAAAGCATTTCAGTGTTTCATAGTTATTCAGAAGAGAAATGCTAAAACATGGTGTTCGGAACCATGCTACTTCCAAAATCATTCGGAAAGAACCAGTCCTGGATAAACATGAAGCATTTTGAGAGCTACAAAAATGAAAACATGAACGAACAAACAAACATTGACTTTGTGATAAGCAGGACTGTTTCATTAATGAAATTGTTCTGTTAAGCAAACGGGATAAGATCCAGAGTGTTCCCTGCTAAGAAAAAGCAATATTTCTTGCAATAGGTGTGTAGTAATGGTATTACGCAGGAAGGTAAGGGTACTATAGTTACAAGAAATAAACATCTCTTGAGGATACTTACTGTTAGGGTACTCTTTAAAAGGCAGAATTGAGGGTCACCTCCTCCTTATCCCCCAAGTGTCACATCCCACCAGTTCTGCCCTTCTACCTGCACAAGAAAAAAAGGTAGTGGTTTAAAATTTTAATGAAAAAGCAGGCATCCAGTCTGGCTACTCAGTCACATGGATGTGGCAGCATCCTCCCCACTTGCAAATTCTGAGTAAGTAGTCTAACCACCTCCTAAGTATCTTCTCTATCAATTTCCTCAGCTTGTCCTATTAAGTTTTTAATATAGAGCTTCTACAATTATGCAGAGGTAACATAGAATTATTGCAGAAATATTTCTACAATATTGTAGAAATATCTACTGGAGCCAAATGTGCTTTCACATAGGATTCTAGTGCAGAGGCAGCTGTCTTAGACCAATCTCCGTAATCCCATTGCAATTATCTTTTCTTTCCAGAAAAGATAAGTTTTTAAGGAACTTAAGAGGATTGTATGAATCTTTCTGTTTTTAATGAGATGATATTTTCTGACAAAGGACTTTTTCTCTCAAATGTTTTCTAATATTGCATTATAAAACATAGATTTGTCACAAGAAAAGGCAGCTAAAGCAAATTATCTGTTTAAATGTGCTGCACTATCCCTTGCTTCCCACAATGTTCCACTGAATTTGATAGAAATACTCTACTGGAGAACTACTACTCAGCATGAATAATTGTGAGACTCTGCCTGCCATATATCTCTGATGATCATCTAAGATATCTATATTCCACCATAGCCTTACACAATATTCAAACTGTGGAAAATAGCACAAAACCTTACAAGAGCTACAGATAAACAGTTAAGATTGACTTTTTTTTTTAGTACCATTAGATCTATTACATTCAAGTACCTTAAAAGTGAATAATAATAATAATTTTTAAAATTACAAATACAAATCTAACTAAGACAACAAGGGCAAAATGACTAAGGCTGTGATGACAGTTCAAAAGGGATATAATTTATCTGTGAGATTTATGTATGTGCTGCTAATACTTTTATTAAATGGTAAACCAATGCACTGGAGATTTCTGATTGTGTCAGATATTGAAATTTACACTAAGGAGAGATGGCTACCCATAGACATTGCTATTTATAAATTATATTTCTTTTATGTAATGTATACACTACGAGAATTATTTAAAGGAGTGCTGTTATTGAGAAACGAGTATTGATTAAAAGACAAAAACAATCCCCAAGAAAATTAAGCATTGAAAGCAGACAAAAACATTAAATAAAAGAATGAGCAGTACCCGTAACTTGGAGTACCACTTCCTAAGAAACACATACAGTAGCAAAATCTATTTTAATTGCATATGGGGACTTTGCCTGGATTATGCCCAGGCACATGACAAACCACTACCAAGTCCCCTGTTGGGAGTAGAGGACAAAAAGGGCTTTTACTTGGCTTGTTGCCACTTTTCTCAGGAACAATAAGTCAGTCACTAGTCACAAAACAAGAGTCCTCTGCATCAAGCCAGCCACTCCCCAGGGAGGCTCTGGCTGGGAGCACTTCCAGGCAGCTCCAGCTTCCCAGTGCCCAGTGCTGGGGGCTGCCAGCCCCTCTCCTTGGCACCAGCTGAGCTGGACTGCCCAGTCCTCCCCTCTTTTTACAAGTCTTCCTCATCGCTCTGGATCACATTCTTTTTTAAAGTTACAGCGTAGCAAAGAGAGGCTGTTTAAGACTCCAAGTCATTAAATATTCTCCTGATTATAGTCATATTTTATATTTCCAAATGGAACAAGATTTCATTGCCTCTGGCAAGAGCAAAATGTACAAGCCTATTGCATCATGAGTAATCAATAGTTAACTGACTAAATAAAGGACCAAGAATATCAGTGAGGCCCCAGGAAGGATCATGATAAAGGATCTGGAAGGCTTCTAATTCCTTAAAATCCTAGAAAGCTTAGAGGTCCTATGAAAATCAAGTTGCATAGTTTTTCCAAGCACTCAACTAGTGCTTCTTTAACTAATACTTCCACAATTAATACCTTTTCCAGCATTTTTACAAAAAAAGGGAAGGATTTAAACAATTCAGTGCCATCTGCCATCACAATAATACTATACAGACTTAGGCTCTCTTTACTTTCTGAATTCCTAATTTGATGACACTCAAAATGACATTTTGTTACTCCAAGAATCTCACAAGGGTTGAACTAACACCTAATAAGGAGGGTTCATTGGGACACTACTTAATATTTTGTATACTTCCTCTGAAACCAGTCCTTCTATTTTCCAGTGCAAATCTAAATATTTTTTACACGGTAGAGAGAGAATCTTATCTGTGGGTTGGTAACGTATATGGATATTCTTCCATAAATTTTTCTTAAGTTTATCAGCTAATCTCAGCACAACCATATTTGCTTTTCTTAGAGCACAGTATTGGGTTTAGGTGTTTTAAAATTCATAGGAGTTCTCCAACAAATTTAGTAACATCAACTTGGTAGAAAATAAAAAAACCAAAGGAAATTATTGTGATTTCTAGATACATCAGAAATATCAAGACCATAAAAATTCTCATGCTTATAATTTACCTTTTTGTATAATAATGTAGCATATTTTTCTACATTTATTTATTACCACTGCACAATCAGAAAACAGTTGAATTGTACTCCCTATACTTTCCTTAGAATTGTGTCTGAAATGTTTATCAATAATCGAGTCACACTTTTTAATAGTGCCTTGAAAATACAATGTAAAAAGCACTAGTTAGCCCAGTACCTAGAGTATCTTTGCATTGATTTCATGTCACAAAAGATGCCAAATGCAGTATTTTCGAAAAGAAAAAAGAAATAAAAAAAGCTGTAGGTTGGATTTCTCTGCAGTAGTTCATAACATGCACAACAATCTAAGTAATGTTAACCCCTTTAAACAACTTTTATCCCACCATTGTGTTTCATACCTTAGTTTCACAATTTCAACATCAATAATAAAATGTCAAAATGAACATTAAGAATAAAACCAGACAACTCATGTGCTAAGTTTTTGATGGAAAGAAAAACGAGGAACCAAAGAAATAGCCCTCACATTCACACAAACACTGACACCTCTGCTTGGTAAATTGTTTTTCACACTTCAGAGTAAACATTCTTTGGAAATGAATCACTTCCAGGTCTTACGCAGACATCGTAATGCAACATATCTCAAATATGTGCATTTCATTGTTTTTGTAAGAATACATCCTGACTCTGAAAACAACACTATACCCAATAAATGTGTGAAATATTTTAGGGTTACTTTTGGAAAAGTTCCTTAAAGTTTTGTTGGTTTCTCTGATTATTTTTTTCCCTTTATCTGGTGTCCAACCCCCAAGGCAACCTTAATAAAGCCAATGAAATTATACAGGTGGAAAAGACAAAAATGCAATCTCTGGATTTCAAACAGTGACGATATTGGTCTCACCATTAAGGCTGACACAAGAACCTTTTAATTTAAATGTAATCTCCAAAAGACCAAATTACCAGCAACATGTTCTCATTAATTCCTGTAAGGGATGCTCAAGCTTTGACCCTTTATTGTTCTCCTTATCGAGAAGTGGCTGAGTCATAGTATTAATAAGCCATCACTCATTTAAGTGGTCATTCAGTGCTGGGCGGGGAAAAGATAGGCTCATCCTTTTGAAGTGGGAGTAGGCAGGCAAGGCTGCTGTAATAGGCTGTGATTATTTTCACTATGAATGCTCTCCCAGCTTTCAAAAATTAAAAGGAGCACTCATTTTCCTGCTGGAGTATTTCTCACACTGGCAAAAAAATGAACACTTTGAAATGTAAATGATTTAATCTTTGCAAACCCCTGCTTCAGAGGGAGGTACAGCTTCATTTACAAAATGAAGACATTTTAGGAAATGATTATCATTGTAAAATTGAGGTCAGCAGGGAGTCTGAGTTCAAACTCTTAGAATATCAGCAGTGTAACAAGTTTGATCTTCCTTACTGCATTGCTTGCATTTGCTTCTCTGGGTTCCAGCAGAGAGCCATTGTCACTTGGAACTTGTTCCCACTCGTTTCCCTTGGTTAAATAAAATAGTGATGCTTATTATTTAGAGTTAGTCAGTCCAATAAAATTCAGGACAGGACTAAAAATAAAAAAGGGAAGTTGGAACTCATTTTGATTGATGTATACATTAAGCGCATATTCAACTTAGAACATTTAAAGGTTGACAGTGGTGAAGGTAATCTCTTTTTTTTAATGCTTAGTTCAGGCAATAGCACTGGGTAGTGTTACTATGTTGTCCTACCAAGGTTTGGGAAGGAGACCACCCATAATGGTGAGAGAATATTTCATTTAAAATTTAAACAGTAAGTCTTTAATCTCTCTTCTGTGACTTCCAAATAGAATGACAATTATTGTTGGTGGCAGTATAGGGTTTTATGGTATCAGTCCATCTTACTATGAATGGGGTAGAGATGACAAATTTGTATAACAAAGTCCAAATGATAACAGCTGCCATATGACAACAGTCATTATGGAGAGCTTCCCTGCACTGCTGGGCATTTTAGCTGAAAATTATGGAAATCTATCAGAAATGACTATGAATCTGTGTGAAACAGAACTCAAAAGGGAGGAGTTGCAATATGTTATTGGTGATCTTGAGACATAAGTGCATCCTCACTTCATCGGTGTTATATACTAATTTTCAATGGAGTTACTTATATCTCTACCATTCCTGAAGAAAAAGTTCTATCTCCTGGCCTAATACACTGAAAAGCATAACTTAAAATTAAAATGTCAAAATGCCATTTTCCTTACAAAGATCCTTGATATACCCCTGAAGTTACGCTAAAACCCCCTTCAACACAAGTTACTGTGTGCAAGAAATGCAGCCATATATCTACAACACACAAGAAAAAAAGTGCAATATTAGGCAAAATTCAGTATCTGTACAATATGTTGTGAAAGGATATCTAAGAATGAAGGGCTGCTTGTATTCAAGTTAATGTGATGCAATTTGAAGTAAGGCTAAAAGCTGGGTAGCCAGACTTGAAGGATGTTTGCCCACTCCAACCTTCTGGAAGTTTATCTTTACTAATGATGAAGAGCAAAACTTTGGTAGTAGTTTTTAATATTCCTCTAAAAGAGAAGAAAAAATGTTTCTATAAACAAAATCACACAATTTTTCAAAACTTCCAAAATGCTGAAAAATGTGTTATATCATTTGAATAAGGATAAAAGAAAAAGTTTAAACAATGTCCACCACATAGCCAGTCTCATTGCTTACTGCTTTTTCTGATTTGAGCAGGTGTTTTGTTTGTGTGCACTGAAGGGTGAGGAAGTTGAAGGGCTCCATTATAAGCACCTCTCCACTCCCCTTCTAAGGCAAGTCTGCAAGCTCCACACCCTTGTCTTTGGGCAGGGCTTCTCTTTCTCAGAGGAGCTGTATACCTGGCAAATCCTGCAGGTGCAAAACAAAGGAGTGTGATCAGAAACAAACGTAGGAAAAGTCACACAGAGTAAACAGGTTTCAGTGAACATGGTCAAGTGTGTCTTGCTGACTCTTGGAAACTTGCCAGGAGTTCTGGATGGCACTTGCCTGACAGACAGCTGTTTAGCAGAAGACTTACTTTCTGTCAATATTACTCCTTTAACTATTTAAAGGTATATCTGAAGTTTTAGATTTGAGGCTTGTAAAAGAGGGCAGCTTCGAGTGGGTCTAGGGCTGGATGAACTTGAAGTTTAATGTATATATATATATATGTTTTGATGAACTGATGCTGTAACAGATAACTAAAAGCTATCCAGATTATAAACTTCCTGGAGCAAAGACTACTCATTCATTTGTACAAAAATATCAACACACTGCATGTTTTAAGGACGGTATCTCTCAGCCTTATCCCATCTCATAGTCTTCAGGAATGGGTTGAGAGCTCAGGAGGGAGCAGGATTCAATGTAACCAACCTTTGCTGAGCCAGAAGGGAAATCCAGGAAATTCACAAAGATGCTGAGACCTAAACTTTTAAGCAGACTACAACTTTAACCAGAAGAGAACTTATTTTATAAAGATTATTATCAACTCTGTCCTATGGCCAACAATGTTTAATATTGTGGGTTTCAGTTATTTTTCTCAGTTGAGAAAGTTCAGCTCAAAGGCAGGAGCATAAACTCAGGCAATAGGTACCAATGGTACTGCTTGGATTATGCTTCTTTAGCTCCACATTCTGGGCAAATAATGCAAATCTTACACAGCATTTTTTTAGAAGTTTAAATCGAGTCTGTATGAGAACTTCTGAAATAATGAAATAGGGAGCTTAGCTACTTGCCTAGAACTCTTTAGGAACGATCTGCTTTGAACCTCTTAACAAATACTGTGCTCATTATCTCTGAAGTTCCCACAAACTGCTCCCAAGTAATTTTCTTAATATTCTCTTCAATGACAGATATTTTACACATTAAATCTATTTTTCATGTTAGCCTAATGATCAAGAAGGCTGATGTAATCCACTGGGGGAACATATATTCTAGTTTTCATTCATGCTTTAGACTATTGTCACAGTTCAGCACAAAGGAATAATCTGATTGTTTCTCATAAAGCAAGAACAAATCATGATTGAAGGATTTCTTCTATTTGGAGCTATGCTTTGCAAAGCCTATTGAACTTGTTAGAAGAGTCATCTCCGATGCGTACACTAACTACACAAAGCTGCTGCACAGTTGCCATTCAAGAGCTAATTTAGTACCAAAAGGCCAATATTGCTGACTTGCAGATTACAAATATCACGAGATATTAATTTATTTATATTTAAATCAGGATAAAAGATTAAGAGAACTTTCAGTAGATCCATTTCCAGCTAAAATGAGTGCAAGTTTGAATTACTTTTTTATCATCTGGTACAGCTGGGGTTTGAAAGGGTTGCCGCCAGAATGATGCAAGGCATTTGCCTTTGACAAAGCAATGCAAAATTTGTGTAAGTGGGTGAAAGAGCATTAGATTATGTCACCTTGTAGGTCAGCTGGAAAATACAATATGTATTCTGATTATGAGAAAACAGAGTAAAAGGCAGAAAACAGGTGCTGAGTGCTGGAGTTTGCGGGTGCCGCGGGACCGCTGGGTCCGGGCTGCCCCCGCTGTCCCCCCGGGCCTGGCCCTGAGACCAGCAGGGACAGCTCTCATGGGTTTGACCTCTGGGCAAAGATAACTCTTTCATACCCCCTGTTCCACTTTTCCACTTTGTATCCAAGTCCTCTGCTATAAAATGTAAAACCAGCACATAGAGCACACTGCTTTGGAGGTCTGCCACTTGCATTCAGGCAACCATTTGTACTTTTGCAGGCGTAATCAATCTCCTGTTGCTATCAGCAGGGAGTGGGGGCTTTGCTGCTTTATGGCTTAAAAGTAGTTTTGTGCAAATTCTACTTCCCTCCCCCCTCCCTTTAGCTCCACTACTCACAGGATTTCCAGGGACATGGGCTAGAGCTGAGAAAAGAAGCTTGTTTGATTTAAGCACAGAGGGGTTTTTTGTGTGTGTGTTTATATTTTCTCTGCATCTATTAAGGGGTGAGGGGGAGAAACTTCATTTATATGTTAATATTAGCCGGCACCCTGACTAAACTGACAGAACTATTTCATGGGAAGCTGACAAATTTTGTCAGCTAGGCTATCTTTCCACATCTCAATAGTGGCAATAATCTTGATTAGCAAAACAATTGGGGGCCAAAGAAGTCCTGCTGCTCCAAAGACCCTCTTCTCAGGTTACAGTTTGCTAATGTGATGAATCCAGAGAATCTTTCAAGCTTGAAAAAATTCCCAAAAGCAGCTGAATTTAGGCAAATGAAGGGAACCATTTTGGAGGCTGGACAAAAGGGGTTAATTTGATCGACCATGTCTCCATAGTCTTATAACAATCATTTACTTAACAAGCATATAGAGAGTCATTCCATGGAAACTGGTGGAGTTAACAGAGGAAGTTCGAATAGAATATCTGTTTATCCCAGATGTGTGGGAATTTTAGCCAAAAAACAACACCACATAATTGCTGCCTGTGGTATTGAGTCCTACACAGAAACAAGAGCAGAACTAAAGGGCTCTGAGCACGTTATGAAGGCCTCGCCTACGAAGCAGTACAAGCTTCCATTTTTATTAGCTTGTTGCATTGCTAATAAAATAATTACTAATTAACCGTTTCAGGGAAACGGAATGAACTAAAAAGCTTTGTGCAGTCCTGTTTTCAGTGTGATTTGAGGTACCTATTTATGTTTTCAAAAATATTTTGTTTTGTGATATTTTTGACACATATTGATGCACCTTCATGCCATTTATTACATAATTACATAATGAGCCATGTTCTGAATTTTATTTATGCAGCTTAACCCTGGTGTATTTCATCTAGTGTAATTATGCTGCATTTGCTTTAAAAGCAGAAACAAATAGTTACTAGAACTGCAAGTATATGGAACTTTAATCAGTCCAGGTCAGCATAACTATTACATCACAATATAACATAGCCCTCTTGCTTTTGTGCCCTATCTCCCACTTATTTATGCATGTCATTATTTTATAATTTGTCATAAATTGATCTAAAATAGCTATTATTCGTGGGATAATTTCTGTTTAACTCCCTGTTTGATGGCTGATGCAATTTGCATACTTGCATAGAAAGGTTTACAATAAAAACTGCTAGAACTACATCTCTTTTCATACAGCTGTTCCCCTACTGTACCCCTCAATATTTTTAGAGTAATTTCTTATTATGTTACTGAAATAAAAATTACCATTTACATTATGTTTTGTAAGACAAAAGGATTTGACTCAGTGTGTGCACACTGTTGAATATTAGCCTAAATATACATTTTGCCAGACATCAAATACTGGGTTCTTAAAACAGGCTGAACTGATCTGTCTTCAATGAGTTGTAGAACCAAACTTTACTTAAACATTATCCATGTATAAAAGAGGGATCTCTTATCATGAAAAATAATATTTTAACTTTTTGTTCTTTTGCACATTGGAAGTGCTATACAGACCATTTAGCAGGAATTCACGTTTTAAAAGATGCCAGCTATGATTAGGAAGATTTTGATACAGTCATCAAACCCTCTGTATACTTCAAACTATTTTCTTGATAACAGAATCTATGATGAAATACACTTGGAGAATCAGCTTTAATGTGAGCAACTGATTTTTTTTTTTTTTTACCCTCAAATTTGTGATAGGATGTGAATGGGAACTTATTTTTAAAGCTGATTACTACATACTCTTTTACAGTAACAACAATCAGGAAAAAGAGCATGCAGAATCTCTACTCATAAAGAACCTCCAACACTTACACCAGCACAGATTACTGCTTATTTATATTAAATGTCTAATCTGAACCATAGCATCACACATTCCTCATTTCCCTTCAAGTCAATGGATGCCTTTAAAGATTAGATAATGCAGATTACTCTGAGAAACTGATGGCAGGTGAAATTTTGCCCGAGCTAAAAGGTCTACCAATAATGTGGCACACTTGCAACCAATGAAGCAGACTTAGAGGAGTGTGTGCCCCCCATCCATTTGTTTGAAAACTCTACACACAGCCTCTATCTTTTCAGCATTCTGTGCTTCCAGATGTTCAAAACTGGATTAATTTTTTAGGAAGCTGAAGTGTTCTGTTTTATACCATCTGTCACTTACTACCATAGTGAAGAAGAAAGGGAAAAGACACTGTATGACTAACACCAAACTGTTGTGTGCTCATTAAGAATACCATAATTTTTATCATATGGATCTCTACATTTACAAAAATATCCATCTTTTAACTTTCTCATTTAGGGCTGCTTTTAACAATGGCCCAGGTTGCAATGACAGTACCAGCAGAGAAGCTATGCAGCCCTCATGCCTTGAGGCTGAGAAGGAACTCAATCTATCTATGCTAAGTAAGATTTTATTTAACTTTTATTTGTTCAACCTTTCAAATCAGCAGAGAACATCTAAACCTGAAGTTTCAATACAAAGTTTCCCTATGGTATCACACTTGGCTTGTTTCCTTTTAGGTTAATGTGGTACAAGCTTTCAATCAACTCCTCTTCTTGGAATCTTTTGTACAACTTGAGTGGATCAAACCTGTGATCTTGGCTGTGCACAAGCTACACCTTAGCAATGACCCTGAGGGAAGGTTTGGAAGCTTTCACTGGAAGAAGGACTTTCCCCCCCACAGCCAGTGGCACAGACAGCCCGAAGAAAGGCACAGTGCTCCTGGCTGAAGTGCCTTCTCTGAGGGACCTTGGAGACCGCCTGAAGGTGGCACAGTGCCTTTGGATTCACTTCCTCACCAGTTCCTTGTGATACAGGATATTTCCTTACAAGTGTTTGTTGATATTTACACAGTGAGTTCAGATAATGACTGGCCATAGCTCATTTCAAACTGTAATTGTTTAACAGCACTGAGTCTGTGCTTGATACATTGCTATTGAGAGAGACAGACATTCCCATTAAGGCTTTGTTCAGGCAGGATGTCCAAAACTTCTGGCTGTAAAAAGGCAGAACTAGCACAGGTACTAATATTGCTCTGTGGAAGTATTTTCCCCTTCTAGCATGATAAAAAAATCATAATTGAAGATGAAACTGGCAATAAACATGCTTTGCACAATTTTAAGGAAAATAGCTTTGGTCTGGTTCCAGATATCGTCAGCAGGATGAACACAGAGGGTAACATTTAGTTATAGATTAATAATCCAAGTACAAATAGTTCTGAACAAATAAGAAAAACATAAACCCACAATATTAAGCAAACCACAGGACAAGGATCACTCTAAATTCTCAGAGCAATATTATTTTTTAGTGGGGAAACAAACTATACAGAAGTCACTGAACTCTGTGATGTCAATACCAAGGTGAACCAGCCTGAATGATGTATGCAACAAAGAGTTATGAAATGTAAAATCCAAGTAAAGCAGGTGGAGTTTACTTGAATAGCAGTGAACTCAACCAGAAAATGGATAATTTTTCAAAAGTTCTCAAAGTCTTTTAAGAGAGAATTTAATGCCAAGTTGTACATCAAATAACCAAGAAAATTTCAGAGGAAAGAAAATGAACTATAAAAATCCATCATTCTTATATTATTGAAATATGTTAGTGCCACTGGAATCAATTTGAATTATGTAATTCCCTGCTTGCAAGACTTTACCTTGAAGAAGTAGCTGATTGTTCACTCATCTATCAGTAAATAAAGAGAACAAGAGACCAAAGGATTTCTTTCACCAGGAAAACAGCGATAGGTTTCTCTGGAGAGACAAATTTTGAACTATTGCATAAACTGCAACTCCCCTTCCACAGTCTGGTTGTGCACTGTACTTTTCAACTGGGTATCCTGTAGCTCATGCATCATTACCACTGAAGAATTATTCTAAGAAGGTTAAATGTTGTGCAGGCCCAAACTAACATGTAAAACCTGCTTCCCCACACTTCAGTGAAGAACTAGAGATACAGATATGTTGAGAGTTGAATTTTACCATGAATTTTGCATTAATCCTTGGACAATAATTCTGTTATACCACTAGACTAGGATATAAACAATTTTCTGTCACACACTGATAACAGCAGAAGGGTCACCCACCTATCACTGTAATAAAACCATCTTGTCAGAAAAGGTTGTTGGCTATCACACAATGAATGCCATCAAATTAGCCATTATCTATCCACCCCAGACAATCTTCAGACTGTTTCTCCTCTGGAAATTAAAAGATACAATATTATAGATCTCAGGCACATGAAAGTATTCCCATTATATCAAGATTTATTTATAAATAATTCTTCCTGCAAATTTACCTACTCCCACTCCAACATGACTCTTTTGAAAATAATCCTTAGTACAGATCAGCAAAACCCCCAACATGTAACGATTGATACATATATCCTAGAACTAAATAATTTGGTTGCTCTGGATTTTTACACATATACTTTCATTACTGTTACAGTTTACTTCAGATCTTTCCTCAGATGTTACCTAGTAATATTTTTTGTAGGTGAAGTGTCTAAATGGCTATACTCCCAAAGAAATATAAACTCTGAACTTGCACAATTGTGCATCCTCTTTAACAAAAGCAACTTGGTCAAATTCCCAGCTGTTTTTCTTTATGAATATATTAATTTTTGCCTTATCAATACCTTGAACATAAAAAATATTCCACATAATTAAATTTTTAGTTCAGCTGCAAAAGTCAACATTTATGATAATACTTCATAGGGAATGAAAAAAAAAATAAAATAATTTTTCATGGTTTGAATTAACACACTTTATACCTGAATTGTTCCTGAACAGTCTGATGTTTGGTAACACTTGTGTCATAACTAAAGCTTTCCCAGGTCCCATCAGCTTCAAATCCCTGTCTTATTGTTCAGTGTGTATTTTGCCAAATTTGTAAAACACACAAAGCAGCTTTTAGTTTCTAAACAGATGATTTCTTAAAATTTTTTATGAGATATGACTCAAACTTTGATCTTCAAGGTGAATCTTTCATTAATCATAAACAAAACTGATTAAATCAAGGACACATCAGCACATATTGTAAAAATAAAAGCTTGCACAAGCCTTTTATTTAATATTAACTTCATTATGTTTTATGTGAATTCTGGGAAGTTGGTCATCCCAGCTTAAAGTTAATATTTCCTTAGGAAAAAACTCTGCATCATGTGATTATTCTTCATGTAGTTAAATGGCTTTATACATGTTAATGGTTAAACTACTTCACAAATGACATTAAAACAGAGAGGAATGCAGAGAGCTTTTACTGATTCTGTGTGTCTTTGAATTACTCTGACACATAACACAGACTAAAAAAGTTCATAATAGGAAGAGCAAAGCAAATCCATTCAGAGGAGCATATGCGGCTTAATGGCACTTCACATGACAGAGAAGAAAAAGACAATTGTATTTGCTATCCTCTCAGGATGGTCTGTGTGCAGTCTAGCTCCTGTTTGCTATTTAAAGCAATCTGTAAAGAACTCATCTTTCCTTCCTACTGTTTATTTTATTTTTAATAAATTGACCAAGCCATTGAAACCATCTGCATGCTGCAACTGTTCATGAGAGGAAAAAGTCATACCTTTGATAGTTATCATCTTTTGCATTAATAACTGGTTGTTTGTGGGGTTTTTTTGTTTGTTTGTTTGTTTTGTTTTGTTTTTTGGGGGGGAAAGGGGAGCAGGGGAGGGGAAAAAAAAAACCCCAACAACCAAAAACAACAACAAAAAAAGAGGCTTCCTTTACAAATGGTAAAGTACGAGTTTGTATTCTGAGCACAGCACCTACAGATAGTACCTATCTCCTGCATACCTGCTCTAGATCCAATCTGATAAGCCTGAAATTCTTGCATGTGGAGGATGTCCCTGCCACAGAACAAACATAAGGTCTAGAAAAGGCTATTGCATCTTTGGGACGAGTTACTTCAGCTATCTGAAAAAGCAACAGCTGAATCTGAATACATGAGAAGGAAAATATCAACTGACAGAAGCCAGAATCCACCTCCAGGAATGCACCAAGTAGCAAACTTACCATATGGATAGGAATGGCTTTCCTTTTCTTTATTCTATGAAGGTGATGCAGTTTGAAAGTTTGGAAGGCACACACAGAAAACTGTACAGCATAATCTAAACACCTGTATCTCTCTGAGCACCTTCCCTTTCAGGAATCATTGACAACCATAGTTACTAATGAAAGATAATTGATTTCTGCTCTCCCCCTATATATATATATATATGTTATGCACACAATACATACAACATAAGGTTGCTATCAACAGGCCATGCAAGCAACAAAAAGCCATAGGTAGTGTCAAACTCTGACAGAGACACTGCATCTATAAGATCCACAGAGGCTGCAGGAGATGCATCAAGGCTTAGGAGAAACCAAAGGTTAAGCTTAAGAAGCACCTGAGACAACCAGCCTCACAGACTCCTGTTCCAGGAAACCATATTCCAGTTTTAGAGTGAAATGGAAAAAGAATGGAATAAACATGCAAAACTTCAAGAGGATAGATAATAAAAGCCAGTGTAACCAGATAATTGCTCACTGTTTATCATCCAGGTATTAGCATATCACATTTCACTCAGTATCAACACATTATGCTACACTGTAAGGCTACATCAAGCAGTCACAAAATCTTCATCTGTACAGTAGCTCCTAGAGTGAACAAAACCAGTGAGAATATTCATTTTTATAAGCTGGAATGTATGTTTTAAGGAAACAGCACAACTGAAAATCCAAACCAAGAAAGAAGTCTACAGATAAAAGTTTGGTTCCAGGTAAACACTAAGCAGGGAAGACAAATATGTCCTTTCTTTCAAGGGTCTGTAACTATGAAATAGAGTAGAAAATGAAGAATTAAATGGAATGGGAAACCAAACCAAACAAAAAGCCTCAATAGACAGTGTCACTTCATGTCATGAAATTAATGTCCAAATTTTCTACACCTTATCCAAAGTTCTGATCCAAGCCCTGGAGTGCTGCTACAGTGTCTTCCCCCATATTATCCCCTCAACCTCCATCTGTCAATGATGATCTACGTAATCCATGTGTCATGTGATATAGTCATCAAAAAGTGATGTACCTGCACATAACACATACAAAACAATATGAGAAGATATTTTTAAAAAGAAGAGGGAACCTTAAACATTAATAAGTAGCAAATCTGTGAAATCAAAGCATTTTCATCCTTTTTTTTTTTTTACAGTAGCCTTTCATTCTCTTTATGATTTGTCTTTGAGAGCTCTTAAGCTCTTCCTGTGGATGACAGTTGATATTGTTCTTCCATCCTGCTGCAGACAGCATAAGGGAGGGAGGGAAAATTAAAAAAAACCCTATTGTACAGCTTTTCGTCTCTGAAACATGATTTTTATAATTAATATATACAACCGAGAAGAGAAAGGTACGTTATAATGAAGTGCAATTAAGAGGTGTTTGTTCCTGTCCCACACATAAAATGACTATAATTTCCATGGCTGTTTAGAAGTCAACCATTATCATTACATTTCACACATCTTTTCTACTTTTTTTTTTTTTTCACTCTGATTTTGTTTATTTTCAATTAAAAACTCCAAATAAACATGCATACAGAAAATCTGATATTCAAGTAACATAAGCTTTTAATTATATTATGCAGTGATCATTAAACATAATACTTATGCTAACCTTTTTGGATTTAATTTCATGGGCATGAATGGATCTGTCAATTTTGCATTAGATTTAAATTCATGCAAGAGAGAATAGAATGTGCATTTACCCAGTCTATATTGCATGTAACCACTAATGTATTATTAGAGGAGTAATCTAAGTGTATTCTTTTGGAACTGTTTTTAAATTCCCCCAGTCTGTATCACAGCATAGTTTTCTACTTTAAATTTTGTGTTAATATTATTTGCATTACTGTAGTGACTACCCCCTCTAATCTCACATACACCCACACAAAGAAGCAATCACTGCCTGGGAGAGATGTAAAGATATTAAAGGGACAAAGTGTGAAGAACAAGATGTATTCTGACTCATGTGATCCTGACATTTTTGTTAGCCTCCAATGTAGCTCCCCTGAGAGGGTTCCTGCACATTTGTGTCCTGGCTGAAGTTAGGATTAGTCTAGCTAAAGCCATGGTAGGTCAAAGCTGGGAGTTCTGGCTCCCCTAACCCAGCAAACAGACCCATAGAGACTGGGGCAGTTCAGAATTAAAACCGAGTCTGTGTTTTGAGCTGAACTGCCACTAATTCTATGGCGGATCTAAACAAATGCTGTCTTTCTGGTTTAATTTGTAAAACCTTTATAAACTGAGCCCAGAAGGAGCTACTAAGGACCATTGGCTGACAAAGGGATTCAGACAGACAAACTGAAGATTATGGCATTAATTAAACGCCATTGAAACACATGGAAAGATTAACAATGCAGTGGGTTTCTGCATGGATGCAATTTACCTCCTGTAGGAAGTAGATGTTACCTTATCTTCAGGTGAGAAAAGCATTTCTCTGTTTATGTACTTCTATTGCTGAAAACATTTATTGCTACTAAATTGCTTGATATTTTCCCCAGTTTTGCTCATCTGCTATTATTTCTGTAAAAAATTTTGATAGACAATCTTAATTCTCTATGTGCATATGTGCCATTTAAACTAAATAACTCAATTGCTCCCACAATGAGTATGAACTCATTCACCAAAGTAAATATTTTCTTTCAATTATTTTTGTATGTTTTTGTTTCTACAGAATACTTCCTGAGACAAATAGTTCAGTTTTACCTGTAGCAGACTACTTCCAATCTATGTAAGACATCCTTGCAGTTACTACTGCTGTTGCCTGATTTTTTTATGGCTGTAAATCTAAAAATATCTTAAAGAGATAAATTTGAGTAAATTTTCTATATTGGAAAAATACATATTGTCCTTTTAGCCCTTTAGTTTTTGGCTTATCTTCAAGTTTGTGCTCTCCCTCTCATACTGTTCCAGCAAGTACTCAGCCTTGTTTGATTGACACAGGGGTGATATAAACTATGAGAAGGACTTCTACACATTAAATTCTTCAGAAAACTTTATCCACATTATTGTCATTTTGCTGTCTATACTCAGTGTGTTGACCTATAGCTGATATTTTTCTGACTTTCAAATGGTTTTCTTCAAATGGAATATAAAAGGATGGAAAAGCTTTTTGAAGAGTCTAAAATATTTTTTGAAACTATACAATAGAATATACTATCAGGTTGATATATTATTTTGCATTGTTTCCCCTTTATCTTCTGTTTTATATTAGAAACAGCCATAAAAACTTGTATTGCAAAAAGTCAACAATTCAACCATCTCTATTCTAGAAGTTAAAAAACTTTCAGTTTGCCAAAGCACGGATCATATCCCAGCTGCTCTCTGGTAAGATGTGTTAGAGTGGCCATACAGATTTCCCACTTGCATGATGAAAGACAGACTTGGTGGTATTTGCACTTTATTCATTGATTAGAAGGAAGGAGCCAGCCAGAACCACATCTTTCAACAGCCAGAGAAGATTAAAAGTTGTATTTTAAATGTGAAAATACAGCACCAGTTGAAAAAGTTTCCAGTCTTGCTGATTTTATCCTTTGGGCTGCACAAAAGTAGTAAAAGTAAGACAAAGCTTCCTATCTCAGTCTTCTTTCTAGACTTCCCAACCCCCACATTAATCCTTCTTTTCTTCTCCTTTCTCATTTTATTGGAAATCATCTATAAAGCATCTAGAAGTTGTTGAAAGGAAAAAAAACTGACACTGTGTGAGATAACCAGCAGCTGCCCCATGAAGTTGCATGCAGCCTGTACACAAAACTTCAATTACCAGCTGTACTGAGTTCAAAGGGATTATTTCTGGGAATAAATGTTCTGGTGTTCTAGTGTGGACACAATCCTGACCCAAATGAAGCAGAGAAAGGGGCTGTGCGACTCCTCTCCCTTGCCCTTTTTGGTGAAGTTCTCGTTGAACTTTTAAGTGGTGCTTATTGGATCATTTCCCTACTCCTTGCCAAACCCTACTCACTTTTATAACAGTATAGTTCAGAACTCTATTATACTAATAATCAGCCTTATAACATCTTACCATTTGTCCCATAATGACAGAAAATACTGAGAATTCAACATGCTAGAGCAAATCATACACTTCCAAAGAAATTCATAGCTTGACGTTTTCCACTATTATAAGTCATATTACTCTAAAGAAGAGATTTCACAATGCATCTTCACTCCTCCTCCTTCCAAGGTAGTCTTTAAATTCAGGCACAACCCACAGTTCAAGTTTTCTGTGCTCAGAAAGGCACTGAACGCTCCCTGTAGCACAGCAGGAGGCTCTTTTAAGGCAGCTGAGATTGGTGGGTGGATTGAGAAGGCATGAGACCGCAATTATACCCCATTTCAATGATATGCCTGGAGCTGTAGTGACTCCAGACAAAGAAGCTGAAGTTTATGGGAGCTGATATCTCTTCAAGACAGACCTAAAAATACCTGTTGGGGCTGCAGATTTGGAGTTATTACCAAGAACAATTCCAAGAGTTTTCCTGCTGGGAGACAAGGATGTTACTGAATCTTTTACAACAGGCTGTTTGGGGTATCTGTTTATGAGAGAGGGAAGCACAGGTGTTTCTAGAGTGTACTGGTGGATATTCATCAGTGCCAAGATCTGAAAGTCTGGAATAGGATTCAGAAGAAGCCAGGATCTGATCGCCATTCAGGATACTCATCATGGAAACCCGATGTAGCTAAACAGCCACTTCCATGAACCTAGGAAATGTTTCTTACACACACACCAGCCCCCTGGGAGGAGAAAAAGTGCATTCATGTCCTGCTCACCATGAAAAGAATTTACTTTCATGCCTGGGACTAATTTGGTCTCTTCTGAAACTAAGCATCTTTGAGATTAGCTCAACAAATCAAGACAAATAGAAACTTTATTAAATGCACATCACTAATATCTGATTTTTGCTAAAGCACTAGGTACAAAATTAATGGTGTATGAAAAAGATTATTCAAAATGGCAATCTAAAGAATTACTGTCTGAAACTACTTTCTACTCCCACTTTCCCCAGTGGAAATGTCAAACACAAGACCTTGCAAAAAAACATGTGAGAAAGACTTTTTGAGAAATCACCTTTGGCTCAGCCCAAATAGAAAACTCCCTCCTTTCCCCTAACTGAGAGGGATTCTAGCTTCTGCTGAGGAAAGGAGTAAACTAGTCTTTGCTGAGCCACCAGGGCATAAGACTGAGGGCTCAGTCTCAGAAATAGAAACAAAGTCCTATTTGGCTTCCCAATATTTATTTCTGGATCAAAATTTGTTACATGTTAAAACGTAGAAACAACATCTCAGAACACATGATATTATTACATAAAAATGCTGGGCAGACTTGAAGTCTGCCATGTCATGTAACAGACGTGAGTTTATCAACTTGGCCCTGAAATTTTTTAGCATCATAATTTACTGAATACATGGAACGCACTGGGTGATCTCTATGCCTGGATTATAGGAAGGTGATCAACACCCATCCAAGAGTAGCTGACAGTGTCTCTGAGCAGAGGAACGGCATTAGTGACATTTCATGGTTCCTTTCAGATACATGATTCTTCTATCTCAGAGGTATGGAGATAATGCGGATATTTGAATTGATCAGTAAAAATCTTGCAGTGATTTTAAGGGAAAGCTGCCAAACAAAAAAGTCTCAGTTAAGCTCTATCCTACCTACAAAAGATTTTGATTGAATTATTAATTCAATTTTAAGTGCACAGTTTAATTCACTGTGAATAAATATTATCATGTTAGGCTGGGATTTGATTTCCACAAACTCACTAAAGGTTCTAAATGCTAACTAAAGGTAACTAAATGTTCTCTGAACTACCCTGACATTTAGAAATAATTCTGTATGATTTCTAAATTCTTCTAAAAGTATTTTCAATTTTCTCTTTGCACTGATGATCAGCATAGATCTAATGATAAACCAAAATGGATTCTTGTCTCACAGATTTGCCCTGATTTTTCTGAAGTGTATGTGACTTTTTTATAAGCTACCTTTTGCATGAAGCCATGCAGTAACTCAGAGACTAATACCCACAGGGAGGTGCATTTCACGCAACTATCTGTGTCTCCCAACAAGCTCCTATGGTACCTGTACAAACTCTGGTGACCAATAAAATAATCCCCAAGTCCAGAGCTCACATGGACACAACTTGCTTTCACAATTATTCAATTTGAAGTTATTTTCTTCTGACAAATCCTCACAAACTTCCTACATTACTAATACTTGCTACCCCAGAGCACTTTCTGGGTTTCAAACCTGATATATTCAATAAACTTCACAACCTTCCTTAGAGGTAAGTACCAATTTATTATCTCCCTCTGAAGAGGAAGAAAATGTTTACACTGTGGAAAAGCTAGATGCAAAGTTTTCCTTTGAAATCTGTAGCACAGACCTGTGACTTAGGTATTTGTGGTTTGAAAAATTTGTAACTTAAGTATTTTTACCATCTGTTTATTTACACTGGAAGCTTTTCAGTACGCATTAGGAGCACATCACTCATCATGTGCTCTCATTTACTCTGAAAATTAGGTGGTTTTTATTTATTTATAAAAGCTTTATCACTAAGCTGCTTCCACAATTTTCTCCTAATCTGTACATGAAGAATTATAAGAATGAAATGTTTCATTTTTTTATTCAGTGATCTGGAAAGCACACGAATACTGCACCCATTCAAGCAAATGAGGAAGTTTTTAATTTCAATGAGAGTATCACTTGGACATATTTTGAGCAATAATGTTTTCATAACTTGGTTTCAGCTCTACTATGAAGAGTTCTGTAAACAACTTTGCCTATCCACATGCTGTCCAAATTTACTTTTCAGAAGAAACATCACAGTTTCTGTGTTAGATGAATTATAGGGAATATGACATTATGGGATAAGTGGTTAAGTTGAAACAATTTTTTTTTTTTTTTTTTTAATTAATGTCAGTGAAGCAAGGACTTCTTGAGGGCAAGGAAAAAATTGCTGAAAGCTTATCACCCTCCAGAATTTGATCCTAATGATGGGAACACAGTAAATCTGCTGAAGTAAGGTTTTCAAAGTGAAAGCCCATTTTCTCCTGGCCCCTACAGATGGGGATAGTAGAAACTGAACTCCTTACAAATCCTTTTACTAGCAGCAAGACAAACATTAGGAAATAGTCAGAATTAAGACAGACACCAGAAAAATACAAGTACAGATGTTGATGTCAGCTTTGACAGCTACACTGCTGACTGGCATATGCATGTTGACAGCTGAAGATGAAGGGCTAAAGTAGGAGGAGAAAAATATTCCAATTCAATTTAATTGATGCAAATGACTAAGACATAAGTAAACTATAACATGAGCTATGAAACAGGAATACCAGACGCAAGCAAATTTAAGTACTTCGTGAATTTTTATACTGAATCTATACCAATAAGGGATCAAAGTCATCCTCTCTACCTGTGTGTTTTTAAAATCATTCTAAGGAAAAATACTGCATTTACCACAGTGAAAGAACTAATATTATACACTGAAACTGTTAACTACATACTGGGTCGTTTAACTAAATTCTCATAGTCCCAAAACTCTGTAGCCTAGAAATCATCTGGGAAATACACTCAAGGGTAGCTGTTTTGCAATACTTCAGGGAGCAACATACATTTCCTAAATATTTCCCAATTCAATATTTTACAAACAAAAAAGCAAGAGACATTTCTTTTCCCCTCATGCTTATTAATTTCTCTTACTTTGATTTGCCCCGTGCTGTTTGATGATCCTTCTGGCTAAGGCAAGTGGTTGGAGATCTTGCAGAACTTTGGCCAAAATATTAGAGTTTTTGGAAGATTTTTCTGAAATCACTGCCAAACTTGTTCAGCACTTATAACATTTGTGACTATAAATGAGTATATCATTTCAGAATGGATCTACACTGAAGCCTATTCAAAATAACTTATTTATACATTGTGATTACCGAAGTAAATAAAGAACAAGTTTTCCAAAACTACAGTTCTAGTCCTCCTTCAATGCAAACTACAATTTCAAAAAATAAGTTTTAGATTCTTCTTACTGCAGCTGTCTTGCTTGACACTGAAAAAAAACCAAAGAAAATGTCCAGGAAAAAAAAAGTTTAGGATTTGGGTCTTTTTTTTTTTTTTTTTCTGTCAGGGTTTAAAAAAAGCTTCACTAAACAGAAACAAACCCAAAATGTTTCTCTGGCACAAAA
>VXAU01003785.1:6878-115156 GCA_013399695.1 Formicarius rufipectus | reverse complement strand
TTTCTCTGGCACAAAACGAAATGTCTTCTTTAGAATATTTTAATCACTTTTAAAAAATAAAGGCCTCTGCAAGTTGGAAATAAAGGGAGGGTGGCAAACTCATGAAGTCCAACAACCTTGGACAATCTGCAGAGGTGTGAGATGAAAGCTCAAAGCCACACACTTCAATATATACAGATACTAAAAAAAACCAAAACACAAAAACAAACAAAAAAAACCCCCAAAAACAACATTACAACCTATACTCACATATTTTGTCACATACCAGAGAATTTACTAACATTTTGACATTTCAGTATGGCTTTTTTACTTGAATGTGTTCACCAAATTCAACCGGATTTCCTCACTACTTTTAGGTGCCAAGAATGACCCTGCCCAGTGAATTGGTATTTACCAGGAAACACCCTTCAAAGAGAACTCATCTAGATCTCTACTGGAACTCGAAGTATCCAGAGAATGAAGCCCCCTGGACTGTGTGTTTTATGGATTCGCCATGGAAGAACAAAAATAATATTTGAAATAAACTACAGATTTTTTTTCCCGTCATCCACAGAATCATCTTCAAACCTACTGTTCACACAGGTGTCTCCAGGACCTGATGTTACATACCCACAGGCAACTCACCTGCATGTGGACGGAAAGCATCTGGAACATGCAGCTCACTTCACAGCACAACCTAACCTTTACCTCTGATCCTGAGCTGCTCCAACATAGGGAATGCCCAGAAACATGTGGATAGAGACAAGGCCACCAATGCTGACCACTCTTAGCTCCCTTCTCCTTGGGATCCTGCAGCTGAGGCTGGCAGGGTGTGCCCTGACAGTCCCTTCCCAAAGTTCTCTCCCGTGGCAAACCTGGAGCACTCACACTGACCATAGAAAGGACTGGGGGCAGGAGGACTCTGAGTTAAGCCAGGAGTCGTGTCCAGCCACTGAGATAGTTTGCTTAGAGCACAGTCCACACTCTTGAGAACTTTATGATAAAGTAACAACTTGCCAGCCAGACTGAACAGTCCCAACTGTCATGAGCTCCTTGGTTTGAGGTGGTCTAAGTTATCCCAAAGCCTTGCAATACACTGCTGGAATAACAGTCCCACAGTCATTTCTGTATTTCTCCACTGATAAGAAGACTCTGAGCTGAAAGCAGTTTATGTAAAAAACTGCACCCCACCTAAATTGGAATATAATATCCCAAAATCTGTGAACAGGGAAACTAAGGAATATTATTAAAATTTCCAAGGTACTGGGGACACTCATATACGCAAGATCAATCAGACAAGCATACACCATTAGTCAGAGGGAAGACTGTTTTGTGGGTGCTCCTATTTTTTGAAGGTCCAGTATTCATGAATGAAACATATTATTTCAGTCCTCAAATCTGTGTACAATTTACTATGAAAAGTTGATTCATAATTCTTCATGCTTTTAATGCAGGAATTATATGTATATTTTAAGATAACTATACAGGGCACTTCATAAACACTGTCTTTGATGCAAAAGATCAGACAACTGTTACTGGTTTTTATTAGCAGAGGAGGAAAGTGAGGCTTGGCGTCAGCAGACAGACTATTGTATGTACAATATCTGTGACTTAAGTTTACTCTGAGTTGGCTCCTTTGTAAATTCCCCAGGCTCTATGAAATCTAGAGTTGGGGCTGATAAAAACACTGAAAAATAAAAAGGCATCCAAAAACGCATTTTATAAATGCAGCATATTTTATAAAAGGCAATTCCAAATCTGCTCCAGGTAGACACATAAAATCTTATGAATAAGTTCAAAGCATGGTTAGAAAACTTTTATGCACTTCCTTAAAATAAAAAAAAAAGAATTCATATGCATGTTTTGGAGAATCTTTGATATAAATATGTGTGTGCACAAGAGTCTGAATTAAACAGTTTCTTCAGTATAAATGTGTAAATGTCAGTTTTTGCTATTAATTTTTATTTTTGCTCTGACAAACAGATGCTCCAGCAATAGAATAGACACTCTTACCCAACACTCTCTACTTGATTCACAGTGCCATTCATTTGCTGGGAAGTTCCATATCTAAGAAGTCAATACAGGGCACTGCCCTAGTAGCAAACTTGATGGAACTACTCCTCTGTACCAAGGGACCAAACTGCCTGGGGTGGGGGCAACCAGAGGAAAGGCCGTGCTTGTGTGAGTCCTGAATCATGAGGCCTCCCAGAAAACAACTGTTCATGAGATCTTTATATGATAAATGTAAAGGTGAGATCTCATAGTGGAATATCAAAGAAGCAACAATGCAAGTGTTGCTGTTCTCTCCTCAGCTCAGCCTTGCCAGTGAAAGACACACACCTCTGCAGGCACACAAGGATTAATCACGAGCTGGTGGTAACATCCAATGTATTTTGGACATAAGTAATACTCTTTAATTATTCCAATACTAATCATAACTACATTTAAATAGAATAGTACTAGTTGATGAAAAAATACTTTCTTTAATCCTACTCACCATCTATCAAGAACAGACACCTCTTTCATCAGCCTGCTCAGTTCTTTGATTAACGGGAGGAAAGGAGGCATTAACACACTAACTTGCTCTTTCAGAATGTGATGTTGTGTATTCCAATAAATTAATTTTTCTTTTAATTACTCTAATTGCAAACCTGATCATTATTGGATTAATCCACCTAGTATCTACAGAACAGTGTTTTCAGCATATACCTAAGATACATTATTAGAGTTTCCAGGTTGTTTTTGAATTTTAAATTTTATTTTGTTGACGCTAGCCATTAAAACGTGATGCTAACGTGAGGAGATGGTGATTCAGCCACATGGCAGTGAAGGTACAACTTCAGGCAAGGGCTCTTCTCCTAACTAGATTCCTAACCCCAGACTTGAACACTTAATAACAACAGGAGTGGAATTTCAGTTGAGACACCTGACTGAAAAGAAGGAAAACTGCATTCTCTTCCATGCTTTGTCCTATAGCTTATGAATAATGTTCTAAAAATATGTTATTCAAGCCATAAAATCATGAGTTATTCTAGCAAGGAGAAGTGGCTTTAGCACTTCTTTCTACCCCATTCAATGCTTCTGTTACAGCTGTTTCTGACACTCGCCTGGCAAACTGGATTTGGGTTAAAAAGGATGAGGCAAATATGAAAATTTTAAAGACAACTTTGGTTGAAGTACCACCATATTTAATAAAACATCCACCTTTGTGTATGGTATTAACCCAAATCTTTTTCTTCCCCTGGGTTTATCATCTATCCACATAAAGCCTGGAACAGGATGAGTAATCAAGAGTGACTTAACCTGACAGAACTGTCTCAAAAAAGGATCAAATTATCCATTAAATCCACTTTATTAGGAAATGAAAATACGTTTAAAAAATAAAATAATAATTAAAAAAACCCAGCAATCACCCAAAGTCAATAACATGCTCTTAGGAAAGGAAAAGTAAACCTTACTGTTGGTCGGGACAGGCTGTTGGCTGTTGACCTGCTGAAATCAGATTTCAGTAGTCCAGAATTTGGGCAAAACCCACATCCTCATTCCTCAGTTATTTCACTTGCTGTGATTGGTGACCACATGCCACACTTAGAAAAAAATACATTCAGAAAGGAGTAAAGTAATATTCTGAGTAAAACAATCCCTGACAGTAACATACAGAGCATTTAAAGAGATAGATGAGCAGATAAAGTGAGGTATGATGGGCCTATGCAATTTCATCAATCACAATTGCACCCTTTGGAACAGCATTGGCACTTGGGAGTCTCTTGTAAAGGCAGCAAAGGGAAAGATGAGGAATCATTTATCAGTGCTTCTGACCTCCAGAGAGAAGCAAAAATATCAGAGGCTGGGAAGTAGCTGTTTAGCATCCCTTTATTTACCCACTTCATTTAGTAAATGTATTAAATTAAACTGCAGATGTTCTGCTGTCAGCACAGCAGGGTAGTGGCAGAGTATTAGCAGGCTGTTTCCTGATAGAAACATTTTATGTACTGTAAATAAACAAACACCATTTTGTTAATTAGTAAATGAATTATTTTTCAAAAATGCTTCACTAGGTTCTTTATAGCCCAAGCTACTGTAATTCCTATTTTTAGCAGAGACCTCACAATCAAAGAGGGAATGTGTTCAAGCTCTTGGAAACTGTAGCTTTTGAACAACTAATTATCATTATTCCAACCATGTTTTAATCTATATATTTCAGTAGTACTTCTAGAATCAAAATCACAGTAACTAGACTGAAAAGGAAACCAGAATGAAAGGAAAAACTCAACCACCCTTAAGAAAAATGTTGGCAATATCAAGTTTATATAATTAATTTCGTTTTTAAAAATGCTTTTTTGTTAATGATCAGAGGGAGATTTTTAGAATATCAAGTGGGAATAACATGTGGAAAGAAAAATTAATACCTAATAAATTTAAACACAGACTCATTGCAACCATGTATGTTCTCTCATAAGAATTTACAATGAAAGACCACTCATAGTTGAGAGAAAACACACAGAAAATCAAACCCAAAGTAAACCTAATATGTGATAGTTACATTTCATTGCATCATTGTGCTCATTTGTTCCAACTTGCTGGCTCAGTAAAGTTTTTAATAGACAGATGGCTAATTTTATCATTTCAACCCAATTTCTTACTGGACCAACTCCAAAGATCCAGTGTAATGCCATGGATAAAGGTCAACAGAATAAGAGGAGAACATATGCTAATGTCAGCATTTCATGTAGTCTTCTTTAACAGAATATACAGTGCTAAGCTGAGGGATTTGCACTGGCTCAACACTAACACCATATGGGTGGGCTGTTGAAAAGTAATGATGGCCTAAGCGTAGAATCTTAATCAGGTACTGATGGCCAATGAATCAAATAGCACCACACAAGTAATCACTAAGTGATTAAAAAAAATTACAGAAGATGTATTGCTGAAATTACTCCGCTAACTAGAGAAGTGATTTTGTCTTAGCTAAGGTCTGTCACATCATTACCTCTTAATCTTAACGCCAACCTTTTTTATCCTCATACAAATCTCTCACAAATAAAAGGAACTCAATTTTTGCTTGTTATGAACATTCATTTGTGTAAGGAAAGTGTACTTACAGTTTGATAGCTCTGTATTATTGATTGCTAAGAATTTATGAAAGGTGCACATCAAGAGCTTTATTCCCCTCAGTAATAGGACACAACAGGAAAAGCCCTCGCAAATTGCATGGGCAAGTTTTTACTTATTTTCAAAAATGTTATTTAAATTGAAGGTATTATTTGGTTTTATTAGATAAGCAAGGCCTGGCTCTGTAGCATGCACCTAATGGCTGTATCACACCTTACTGTTGCACACGTTAAAATGCTCCTCATTGCACCACTCTCGAGAGGTGTGTGCTGTGTGGGTGTAGCAGGGCACCTGCACATCCTTCCCTTTCTGCAGTTAAAAAGTACTGCCTGCTTAAAGTAGCCTAGACTATAACTGGAACTTATCAGAGGCAAGGCAGTAGGATGGATGGCTAAACAGATGCCATTTCCCTTACAAATAAATAAGCACATAAATAATCTGTTAGTTGAAGAGTTGCAGACAGTTTCTTCAATAGAGGGACCACACAAATGCCTGAGAAATTGTTGCATTATACCTATAAGCCCCGTTTCAAAGATGAATTCCCATTCTCAACTCATCTTCCGTTCCACAATGTATCTCACAGGGAGCAGTTTCATGTCACAGCTAAAGCAATCTAAGTAATCTCATCTCAAAAGTGGCAGTCTCTCCCCTTCCTACCTTGTCAGCTAGGTATTTGCATTATTATCTTCTCCATTTGGTTTAGCAGAATATAGAGAATTTTCTATTGCCGATGGGGAAAATAAAATAGCTTTAAATTGGATCAGCAAGAAGACATGTTTATCTCTAAATTAAATGGAGGGTAGAGGTATGTAGAACTGCTTCCTTCACTCTCAGATTAGCATGATTAGATTAGATGTTACATGAAGCAAGACACTGCAACCTGTCTCCTTAAATCTGCAGAGAGAGGAGATGATTTCAAAGTTTTAAGCACACAGGTGTTTGGTATGTGTACAGTGATTTACATGCATTTAATTGGAACTTGGGGGCTTGGGGGCAGCATGGACAGAAAGGAATTCGAACCAGAATGCTTTTTTTTCTTCAAAAACTACTGAAATATTTAAAAAATAAGCAGTTGCAGTTAAAAGAAATAGTTTCAAATATTTGACCTTTATACTCAGTGTTGAAGAAGTGAATACAATGTAAACTAATATGAACACAAGTTAGTTTTGTAAATTAAGGCTTTGCATTAGAGTTGTATACTTCTATTCATGGGACACTGTTTACACTAAGAAACCCTTCACCATGCAGATGGGCTACCCTCACAAAAGGAGAAAAGAGATTTTAGAAGTCTTTCAAATCCTTTTTTATGAAAACTTGATCAATTCTAAACCCAAGTAGTCTATGCAAGGAACTTTGTTCCCTAAATTTCACTTCCTGAAAATGACTACCAACCCTTTCAGGCATGTCCACAGGAATTTATTCAAAACAAAACGAGTATGTGGAACAAAGCTTCAGATTCTATCTATAGAAACCAGCCTTCAATAATGCCAAGAAAATAACCTCAGAACTCAACTTTTGTAAATAAATATTTCTATCACACTACTTTGAAGAGTTTATTTAAATATCCATCAAGTATCACATTTCTTTTTACTCAATAGGTAATGAAAGCAGATTGCTTTATAGTAAATAGCTCTCTGATTTATATTTAAAATTAATCTAGGAAAATAAGAGACTTACACTCCAGAGTAAAACTTCTGCATGAAGTTCAGGATCTATACAAATAAAAACCCGTTTTCAGGAGACAAAACTGATTTACAGCAGAAAAATCTCAAGGTAACTCAAAGATTATCTGAAACTAGTCAAGGAATGAAATTCTTATGAGCTTTTTAATATTCAAACCTCAATAACTATAGGCTTTATTTTTGCTGCTAATATGAAACGTTCTCACTAAATTTAAATATTGTGAAAAAACATTCAGACTGAAAACAAAACAGAGCTTAAAGAAATGTCAGACATGCACAAAATTACTGTGAAAGACTAAAAAGAAGAAAGAAAACCCCCCAGAAATTAGGCCAGATTTTAGGCTACAAGCCAACTGTTTGCTCTACTTTGCTTTATTTATTAGTTCTTAAGGTATTTAAAACTTCAGCATTAAAACTGGAGAATGATTTGCAAATGAATGCAGTTGCAGTTGTGAAAATATAACTCACAGCTGAATGTGGGTTATTCAGACAAATGGCTGCTTTGTTAGAGGAGGGGAAGTGAAGTTCTGTGTTAATTTATTACAAACTGCAGCATTTCAACCCTGATGTCCAGGCAACAATGTTTTTTATTTCAAGTAATTTATAAGTACTTCCCATAGCACTTAACAGTGATGTCTTTGGCTGTTTCACCATGGTACTGGAGTGTATATGTATTTACTGTGGGAATTTGTTTTTAATAAAACTGCTGTAAGGCATTTTTATTCCTTCTCTTTGTTACATTAGAAACATTCTCTGCATAAGTAATGCTTTTTTGCCTACTTGAAAGGCAGCAGATTATGGCCAGCACTGTATTTGGTTGTGTAAAATAATGACAGGCTAAGTGATTTCTTAACCAGTGTAAGTTATTTCATTTGTCCTGATTTTCTAAAATTTTTTTCCCCACTTTAATATTGGTGATGGTGCAAGATTTCTTTCAGGTCCCTGTGTTGGTAATAATCATATCAGTGCTCAGACCAGATCTGGTCAACATGAACATAAAAAGCAATGTCTGACTTATCAAAAGTATCTGTGGCATTTTTGAAGAAGGGATGACAAACCTGCCGTGTCAACAACAAAAACTGCTTCAGCCATTAATCTTTATGATAAAAAGTATATATTTACAACTAATCATCATTTGATTTCAGTTTAGATGAATATAGCAATACTTTTCTAAGGTCTTAAAACCCTAAACATCAGGAATGTCTTCACTTATTTAGGTAAAGTATCACCCAAAATACAGGGAATATAAATATGCTTATTCTCATACTTTTATACCATTTGTTTCAAAGGTTAGGTAAAAAACTCTTACGGTAAATATAATGATTTAAATATAACTGAGTTTTGAATGTCAGACTCCTACATAAACACTGGGGGCTAGATATTTTTTAGTTTTCCTTTTCATCTTTTTTCTTTAAAAAAGTCAAAATAAAAAATTACCAATAAAAAAGTCCCAATTCCTCAGCAGAGTCATGCCTGGAATTTTCTTGCCCAAATCCTAACATTCAGTCTTTTGTCAGCCACTTCATTTACTTTGTACCTACCCCAAGCCACTTTGACATTATTTATGGGAAATGTTCTGGAACAATTCTTGCATAAGAATCAAGCAAAAAAGTTCTTATCTTTGGTAAAATAAAAAATTAATTCAATCAGTTTGTTTCATGTATTTATCCTATTCAAAGCAGAAAGAAGGAAAAAACTGAAGAAAAAGTTCCCATAAAAATGCTCTTAAGAGCTAATTCAGAGAAACAGAAAAAATTCACCTCAGAATATAAGTATCTATTTAGAATTGTTATAGAACCATTTCCATAAAGCTAAGTAAACACCTGAAAGTCCTCCTCTCACCAGAGAAAACTTGTGCCTCTCACATTTCATGTATTCTTAGTGATTTTGAGTAAAAAGAGATAGATTTTGTTGGTTGGTTCAGCAGTTTATTTTGCCTCACAACCCATTATTTTGTTTCATTCTCTTGTACAATGTCAAGAATAATTTTTATTCTATTTCTGAATAATTCTAAACGTTATCTTGGACCAGATCACAAGCCCTGATGGTAGCTTTTCATATTAAAAGGCCAAAAATTCCCAATCTGTCTATCCATCCATCCCCATGAGCAGCACAGAGAAGCAGGATGGGGAAGCAAACTCTGCAGAATTTTCCATGTTTCCCAGGGATCTAACAGAGTTACTGCTGGCTGTGCATGGAGTGCTATGGGAGAAGCACAAAATCCATGGGGCAAAGTACAAAACAGCAGAGAGCAAATGTGTGTCCATTTGTAAGGTTGGTTCCCAGTGTCATACTGGAAGCTACAAAGACTGTGAAATATGGTTTATAGATAACTAATTGATTATCTACAGAGAAGGAGAAATTGGAAAGTGAAATACTAGCTTGTGATTATTCCCCTATGTTCTCAACTCTAGTTGAAGAGAATAGAGATCCCTTATAATCCAAGGTTTCCTGTGAAAATTTACATACATTGAAGTGGATTACAAAGAAAATGCCCTCATCAGCCTCTGCAATAGGAAATGATCTGCAATAGCAGTTAAGGGAGTTTATGAATTCCATGCATTTCCATTGGATTTCTTCAAAACACAAAACCATTAGGGTACTTTAGAAATGACTGAAGACCCAGAAAGAGGAATTTGGATGACAATGGAACTCCTAAAAGAAGCACACCTTCTCAGCACACTCAGGATTCAGTGACAGGACTCAGTGGGAAACAAGGCATCTGTTTCATGAAAAATTAATGCCTAGAGTTATGCTGCTTTTCAACAAGAAACAAAACTAATAACTCCTGTCATTTACCATGAAAAAACTGGCTGAAAATACATCTATCCAACTCAACAGCTTGGTGATCAGAGGTATTCATCAAAACTTTAGAAACTTCAGAAGTTCACATCCTAAATTAAAACCCAAACCAAACAACACTCCTCTGTCCACCATCCCTGAGATTTCCCAGGTGCCCTACCCACTTTTCTAGATGGTTTCATAAACACATAAAGATCTCCCCTGGAAAACCTTGAGCTATTCAAAATGGCACCTGGCATTTATGCACCTCCATGCTTCTTTTCTCTCTCTCACTCTTAGATTTTTGTTTGTTTGCTGTTAGTTTCATTTTGGTGTTTGTTTTCTTTTTTACATGGGAGTTTCCTATGGATAATTCTTCCTGACAACCTCTAGGTAATTGAATTCAATAAATATTTTAGTAACACAGATGCTGAGTAAGTTTTAAAGTGGTAAAGAATAGTGTTTAAATAAATGTCCTTCAGCCATTGTCACACCTCCAGCCCCCTCATGGAACCATTTTCTGTTTTTTAAGCCTATGCATGCCTTGAATGTTTTTTTATTGTTTGTTTGTTTTTTTTTTTTTTTTTTTAGGAGTGGGTAAAGTAGACAGATAAAACCAGTAAAGAGAAAATAATCTTCTTGCAGGATGTGCTTTTGGCAGATAAATAAGCTTATGTTAAGTTACATCTTATACTCCACTTAGATTGCTTCAAGACAGTCTAGACATGCACACAAGAAATTACCCCAAACCACTCGGAAGTATGCTAAGTAGGGCACACACAGTGTGGGAGACGGCAGCATTAAAGCTGTCTCTGCATACTTCAGCTGCCTTGCATGCATGCATGCAGATACAATTTTAAATACTACCAGAGTTTTTGTACTCCTTGTTGTTCAATACAGTTTTTATTGCCACAACCTCTCTAACATCACAGGGAAGGTTCTGGAACTATGAAATAGGTTATAACGTCAGAAAGTCTTAATCTGTCTTTTGAGATCTCCAGTGCTCAGGTATGTGACTGTCCAGATTACTCCCAGACATTTTGTCATACCATGCTGATCAGAAGCCCCTCTTTTTTTCTCTTTTTAATCTGCATAATTAGATTGTCAGTTTTTCTCTCTACAGAGTACCAAAGATAACATGATGCCTTATGTTACTCGTAACTGCAGAGAGCAGTGCACCAGTTATTACGGAACTGAGACAGCTCAAAGATATTTTGTTATCCATACTTAAGTGAAGAAGGAAATCTGTAAAGCTTCTTAGAAGGTCAGGTTGCCTGAAGTATTAATAGTACATTTTACAGCAGAAACATGAGGTGTTTTGGTATGCATGTACTCTGTGGGATACTGAACTGTCCACTATTATTCCTCTGATTTAGGCTGTGATTTCAGAATGCAGAAAAATAGAGTTTACCTTCCAGAACAGATAGGAAAGACTAGTATGGAATTACTCAGGCTGCAACCTTCTCTGATGCTAGATTCTTACTGGCATTATTAGGAACACTTATCCTGATACACTGAAGATAAATCAATCACACAGCAGTCACCAACACTACCAAACAAACTGCAGGAAAACACCACTAAACCACTTGGATGCATCTACTGGGAAAAAAATTGAAAATAAAACCAGTCCATTCCATGAAACTGAGGCATAAGTAGAACATGAATTTGCAAGGCAGTGCTTCTCTTCCTTCCTGTCATAGTGGACAGGTCTTAAAGTTGAGAAGTTCAGAACTAGAATCATGAGAAACTGGATTTGTAACTCCCTCCTCAAATAAATTGGCCATTTGAAATACACCATTTTTAAGGAATTTGGAGTTCTCAGTTTTGAATGTGCATTTAAATCACTGAGATTAAAGGCGACCCCTTAGAGACTCCATGAACAAACCAGCAGGATTCCTATTTGAAGACAAATAGAGCTCATTCTTGTTCTAATAGGCATGCTCACAATAACAGGGCACTGCATTAAAATTGTTACAGATAAATGACACTAGACTTAATCTGAATGAATCAGGGTGAACAACTAAATTTCAAAACCCCAGGTCTCCAAGATCCAGTGGTCCAAATCCAGTATATGCTCCCCTGACCAAGTCAGAACACTCACCTATAGAGCCAAAAAGTTCTAGAAATACAAGACAAGGCAGAATCCTGTACACTACAGTCTGTGTTTGCTGTGCACAGGACAGTCAAACAGCACTAGACAGAGTGGGAAGAATGAGGAGGGAACAGCAAGCTTCCTCTTTGGAGTCATTTGATGGCCTCTCCTTGACATGGTCTCTGACATCTTTAAAAGCCTGGAAATACAAGAACTGTCTATTTTTAACCATATCTCCAAGACAACTGGAACTGTACCTCTAAGACAGATTGTAAATGCCTTCTTTCTTCCCTCTTTTACAGTTAGACTACATTCTAGTAATTCAAAAGAGTTACAAGCCCTCTGCAATACATGTTGAGAAGGACTAATACCAAAGTTTTGCTCTTTCCTCCTAAGTATGTTTTCTAATCTCATATCGACAAAAGGGGGAAAAAAAAAGGAAAAAGAAATTCTGGTTTCCACAACTTATTTTCTACCTACTTATCCTGAAAATGCAGTAATGGTAGACTGACATTTCAGGGACTTGACAAATACAACCATACAGAGAAACAAAGGCAAATGACAGAAATAAAGCTCTTCTCTAACTTGTTGCTGGGGAAGCCATTTTGACATTATCTCTAAGCTACAGCTTAAAAGTAGTATCTTTTAGACATTTAAATATTTTACATTAGCTTAATCAGCAGCACACAAAGCTTTGTTTTGACTCCTGCATCTTCACCTGCTTGGTTTCCAACACCTTCCACTCTGGGAGCTGCGACAGAAAGACATTCCCTACACGTTCTCCTAAGGACCAATTACATGCACTGCAAACTTTCTGCTCTGCTCTGTGTTGTACATCAGTTGCTTTAAGACCATTTAAAAGCCAACAAATGTACATACACAGATTTCTGTGGTCAGGACATCTGCACTTTCTCAACTGTTTCTAAAGCAGAAAAAAATGCCTATTAGTATAAAATTTGAAGAAAAATTGCCCACAGGAGGAATGGGCATTAGCCATGCTTCACTTCCCTCCTTTTTGTTGACATATGAAGCACTTTTTTTTCTCTTCCTTTCTCTCCAATTCACAGTGGGTCTAAAGAGGTGAATCAGTGCACAGAGAAAAAGAGAGAAAGAGAGGGAAAAAAAGAAAAAAAATCCCACAACCCTCGTTTTCCAGGGTGGGTATGAAATATGAAGGCCCAACAATTGTCTGAGCTCAGTGCATTGGAATAACATTGGTTAAATTATGGATAGTTTTGAATAGTGTCACTTTTTTTTTCTCTGCAGATGGTTGTTCACACAAGGAGTCTGGCCTGCATAATTGTATCACTAATAAGCAGTAAGGCAATTAGTTGTGTAAGTGTGCTATAATCATTCTAACAGAAGAGATGACGAAGAGACAAAAAAAAGGAGGGGGGACAAAAAATGTCTTTTCTCAATTCATCAACTGACAGCCATAATTAGATATATATAATTGAAAATTCCACAGTAGGGGGGCCAGCTTATACAAATGAATTTTCTTTGCTTCTCTTATGCATTTTTTCCTTTTGCCTGAACATTCCCCCCAAGAAAAAGGCAGAAAATTTGTCATTCCAGGGGAGCGTATACTGTATGAACCGCAGGCTGCTCATTCAGAGCAATGATGTCAGAATAACATCTTTCCCCCCCACTAAGAAATAGACAGCTTTGAACTGAGCCTTTATTAGCTGTTTTCAGTCAGTAGCAAACTAAAAAAAAAAAAAAAAAAAAAAAACCACCAAAAAAAACCCACCACAAAAAACCCCACCACCAAAAACCCCGCAACACAACAAAAAGAACCCCAAACCCAGCACCGCCTTGGATCATCTATATCAGGTCGCAGAACATGAAATGTAAAACTCTGAGAAGAGAGGTCACCTTTATTTTTTTTTTTTCCTATTGACATGAAGACGGCCTGTTTTTGGTGCTGGGGGAAGAGTTCTGAGTTATAATAGAGCATTACATCACCAAGTATTATGGGAAGAAGGGGATTTCTTTTCAGCAAAGCCTGATTATCAAAGGCTATAATTAAATTTGGGCTAAAAATGCCCAAGTGCTTATGAGTTTGTGGAAACTATGCACAGAGCAGCTTTCCACTGAATTAATCAGCTTGCAAGTTTTCATTATTCTGGAGCTTCTCTTTTTAAACTGTAAGCTCACAATCACAGCTTTTTTTTTTTTTTTTATCAACAAACTCTTCTAAAATTTAATTGGACAAACCTTAACTGATTTTTTTTCCCCTTAAAGAGAGAAAATGCAAAGGCTGGAGCTTGTTAATTAAGTTCTCTAAGTGCCCCCAGCTGTGCAATAAATTTTCAAAGCTCCACCACTGCATTTTTTAAAATGTTTGCTCCCATGTTTTTTAGTTAAAATATTTTTTGAAACAGAAAAAGAAACAAGCAACAATAACAAAAGACTTCAGAAAATTCCTCTACATATGAATTATCCTGGATTATGAAAATTGAAATATTAGCAGCTGATTAGAATGTTGTTGCATGTTGCAAGAATGTTTTCAAAGACTACAATTGATTTCTTTAAAAATAATTTAGCACCTCTTTATCTAGAAAAAGAAGGCTCTGTGTTAGTTGCAAATAAGATAAAGTATCCCGTGTAGTTGTTCCACAACAAAATCCTGTTATCTAACATCAGTGAAATGTTTTCTGAAACATTATGCAGAAACTTCCACTAATTCAAGGACCATATGCTCGGCAGGATAAATCAACATAGTTCTATTATCTTAAAAAATAGCAGTGGCCAGGGTTCAGACTTGAAGGCCTCACAATGAGAGGATGAAGATGACATGAAAACCCGTATCTTAACATCAGGTCACATAAATACATATTTTCATAATTTATTAGCTAGCTATAAATGTTTAACTTCTTAATGTTACGTGTACCAAAATATTCAACACCAGACTGTCCTCTCAAAAAACCCCCCAAAACCAAACAAAACAAACCCAATCCAAACAAACTCAAAACAAAACAAAAAACCAAAACACAAAAAACCCCAAACAAACAAACAAACAAAAACCTGGCACGGAAAATTTACTGAACATACCGATCATTAGAGTCCTAACAGATATGAGTAACAACCTTTTGGCACATTGGGGCAGCTCAGAAAGTTTGTTTTTGAAGAACAGAAATCGTATATGATCCAGGACATGAAAAATGTATCTTCTTAGGTATCACACACCAAATCACTAGCAGTCTGATGGGAGATCCTTGTGTTCTCCCTGATGAAAAGAGTTGACCCTGGAGTACCCCAGTACTGACATCTACTCATTTTAGTACCCAAATTCACTCTATGTTGTACAAATGTTCATTGCTCTACAAGTCTGACACACCCTAGCTTTGGCCTTCAAAGGCTGGAGGATGCAAATGAACACAGAAACCTTATGTACCAGTGACAAAATATGAGACAATACTTTGCCAGCTCTATAAAAGCTAAATACGTCTCCAAAAGTGCTTTTGCAATTGTATGCCACAGCCTAGGTCCCTGACTGCTGAGTTTAACAGCATCTGGCATTTCCAGGCTATCTGAGCAAAGCCTAAGACCCTGGGAGGTCACTTCTCATGGAATGAAGGATGGTCCTTCCTGCTTTTCTATTCATGCAGTGTAGTCGAAACTCTGCCCGGGGTTATCTGTCCTGGGGAGCAAACAAGAGCTGAACTGATTCAAGCTCACACATCCTCCCAGCACTAAGGTCTTGGTGGGGCAGGTTGTGCAGGGGGAGTTTTTGCCTTCCCCTTTTAGGTTTGTAGTGTCAGGCCCAACCTAGGCCTGATAGCAAGCCAAGGTAACAGCTTTCATTTCATTGTGCTTTGACACAAAATATACCAATGCCACCATAAAGCCACGAGCTGTGCCAAAGACTTGGAATAAAATGACTGGGCACTTGAAACCCCAATCAGTGTTCTGGAGATCTGCTGGTGATTGCTAATAGAAACATTTTTGAATTCTTATGTCTATTAGGAATTTTCTGACTCATCCCAACAAACTTATGGATCCTACTGTGTGAACAGACCTGCATTTCTCAACCTACAGTATCTATCACATTCCAGAAGACAAAATGAATATTCAGTTAAGATCTTTGTTTCTTCAGCTTGTAAGACAACATTTTTCATTAGCAAAAATACAATCAGACACACACAAAGGAATGAGAATTATTTTGGAAATGCCTTTTTGATAACCAAAAAATAACTACATTTTTCCTTTAGTTACAACAGCTGCCTCAGGTGTTCTCCTTCTTGCAAACAATATAATTTATCAGATATTCTGAAAATCTATACTTAAGAAGTTAAATGATTGTGCATTCTACTGTATTATTTTTCTTAAAGAATTAACAGTTTTATTTTATCTTAAAAGATTCTTGGCTGCATTTCCACAGTGCACAATGACACATTTGGTTCTTTGTGTTTCTAACTAAGTAATGACATAGTTCCTCTAAACCATGAAAAAGGTTGCATTTGACCAAACAAGAAAGGATGAACTTCTTGGAAATTCTATTGACTGGAGCTTGAATTAGACCCAGAACACTGGGACAAATCCTTTCTCCCTGCAGACCCCTGCTAAACCTGGCCATAGCTGCAGTGGCACTGCATTGTTTCCTCCTTATTCACAGGGTACAGTAGTATCAACACAAACTGTACTCAACTGCTGAAAAGCTTGATTCTCAAACATATGGATATGTTGAAAATTAAATTGCAGGGTTTATTTGAATTTATAGACAGCTCGGTGAATGTATTTTTGAGATACGGTCTCCGTCAAGGAGATAGATGTCACCTGCCATGAGGAACATGATTGTATAATGTTAAAATGCCACATTCCCTTTGTAGGTAATTCTATTCAATTGCTTCCTGCAAAGATTTGGGTAACGAACACTTGAGCATCTGTGGTATGGCTTTTTTTTCCCCCCCCCCTTTTCCTACTCCCCTCCTTCCCCTTCTCAGAATCTTTCTCTGGATTTGTATTTCTTTGCTGAATATAAAACTGCCAAGATTCTTTTACCAAGTCCACTTTTGCATTATATTACTGTGGTGTTTCTACTCTTTTATTAAGACCCCTACCACTTCAAAATAGGGAAAATGTTGCAGGACAGACCAAAGAAGATCCATGTGAAATTACTGAACCCGTGAGATAAATTATTCTCTGGAGTCAGACACCACTGTGGGAACAGTTCAACACCCTTTCAGTTAAAGAGATGCATTATCTTATTTGTTTAGATTTAAAGATTTTTTTCTTTTTAAATATCTAGTCAGTTGTAATTGCCACCCCACTGTACAACTTAAGTCCAAATAATTTTTCTCATATCTATCTCATTTTCTGAAGAATGTCACCTGGTCTGAAATACTAGATTCTATCATAGAAAATATAAATAAACAGTTTGCAGGGAATAATTTAGCACACACAACCCTTCCCTCCACCTGTAAGTTTTTTGTTGCTTTTATACATTGTCTGATTATTTAGAATTTTAAAACACTTTGACAAATTTATTCCAGTTGCACACACTCTGTAACCCTCAACCAACTGGTTTTTGCTATTTGGAGTTTTATTTACTCAGATTAACAACTTGCAAACAGAAGGCTAAGCTAAATTCTACTTCTCTTTGCTGTAAATTGAAAATGTGTCGTGCTGAAAATACAACCACTACATATCTACTCATACCACAGTCACAAGTAAATAATTATACCAAACATTGAACCAAAACAAATAGCAAAACAATACAAGTCATCTGATAGCCTTCCCTTCTCCAACAAGCTCTCAGGCTGGATTAGAAAAAGTTGATAAGAATAATTAAAAAGTACTGACAAACTAGAGTATAAGATTACTCTACTTGATGTAGCACTTAAAATAGAAAGAAGAAACTATTTGCATTGCATTCAAAAGAGACCATTTTCTTTTCATGATTCTTTTACTTACGGTGAGGTCTAAGAAAAGAAACTAAGGCCTTTTACGAAGATGAAAGACCTTCAAACCTTGATGGAGTAAAGACAACTTCAAGAAGTTAGAGATTGGATTTTCTCATGGAAAAAAAACCACATATATATATATTTTAAAAAGAGTGGGGCATATGCTTTCTGTGGCATCCCCTTAAAAGACAGATGATATTTTCCTTGATAAATTATGGTGGCTCATCAGGTTTCCAAATTACTTTTCTAAATTACTGACAGTAAATACAGCACAGTATCACTGAAACACACTTTATTTTTAAAAACTGAATGTCTTTGCACCAATGTATGACTTAAAAAGCTAAACTAAACTAAACAAACATCTACAGGTAACAATTATACAACAAAGTGCAGCGGTAAGTACATAATTACTGCAGTGACACTAATTTTCTCTGTCAGTAACTTTAGAGAAAGGAGCATCAGATATTATCTTTTTCTGTGATTGCAAACTGCTGCACTGACTGCTCTAAAGGAAACCTCTGGTTTTTTATTCATCTACATGTTTGACTTGTGTTACTTCCATTCACTTACTTCTAGTACACAAAGGGAGACCTTTGCTATGGAGAGAAGATCTGAATCCCACTCATCCCTCAAAAGAGGAAGAAGTGAGAATACAGTTATATTTCTGAGATACAATTAAAAACCAACTTCCATTTTAAAACAACAATAAGATAGATTTTCAAATGCCAAGATTTTGAACAGCAAATAGTTGTTCAATACCAAGCTGCCCTTGTAAGCTCAGTTTGACTCTCCTTTTATATATCAATTTCATGAGTGCATATTGGTTTTTTCCCAGGCAATTGAGTTGAGGCAGCACAGTAAACTACTCCTTCTTAGTTTTTGAAGCTTTATTTTGGCAATGCTATACTTTTTACACAGGTGTACAGGTTGAAAGTCTTAAAAGCAGATTAAACATTCCTCTTCATTTCATGATTTTCAGACTCTGAAATTACTGTCAATCTCTAACAATTCTCCCAGCTTTTGGATGGCAACAGAGCTGTGAAGTAACAGTGAAAGCTGAAGAGATCATATTCAGTGAACGGGCATAATAAATACAAAACCAAACCTCTTCCTTATTTCTACTCTCAACCCCCCATTCCTGAATCCTCTTACTAAAAGGAAACCAACCCCAAAAAAGTAGTAGGAGTATAGCAGCCAACTATCAAGAGTTAAAAAGGGGAATCAACAAAACTGTGGAGCACAAACTTCTTTAAAAGGCATTTTAAGATAGGAAATACATAAAAAATGAAAATAAATCACGTGACATAAAACCCTTTCCAAGATTATGACAAGGAGATTCTGGCCCAAAACATAATAATATTTCACAGCTTAGCATGTTTTTCATGGTGACACTAGCTGTGCCAGCATCTACCAAAACTGAGAAACTGTAATGAGACAGAAGGTCAGTCAATGTCACCTTTAGAATAGGAGAAAAAGGGCTGGGGAAATGTGATACAGGTACATGCATCAGGAAACCTTCTTCCATCCCACTGGTTAATTTTTACCAGCAGATTTCTTGAAAGCACTGTACTGTATCAAAGGCCTTGATGTTTTTAAAACAAAGAATTTATGGCCACTAGAAGTGTAACCTACCTTTCTTTGTTCACTGAAATACATCATCATTTTGTGTCTTGTGGTAGCAAAAGTAATTTAGAGGATCCTGACAGAAATAATATATATATCATTAAATCTGTCCATTAATATACTCATGGTATTATAAACATAGCGGTTTGTGGATGACAGAAACTAAAACCAACTCATTTGTTTGTGTTAGTATTAAAAATGTAATACATTTTCTTTCCAGATTCAAGCCAAGTGAAGAGAGCTTTCTGAGCAGAAAGTTATCTCTAAACAAAGCACAAGAAACTCAGAGGTTAAAATGTAACCTTTGAACATCGTTTCCAATTTGCCTCAGCTCTCAGCTGCATGGAGAGCAACGGTCTCAGCTCAGGTCCAAGATCAAGTTGCTCACAAACAAACAATAGTCATTATCATAAACAACATTACTATTTAGAAGGGAGTTATAAATTCTAAACCTAAGGCTTTTAGGGGCCCAGTCTGACATAATCAGGCATTGGAATTATTAACATCTACTTCTTAAAGAGAAACCTAAGCTGATTTATCAGCATGGTAAGACTGAAATTAATACTGAGCTATGCAAAATTCATATAAACAGTGCTCAAGACTGTCTACCTGGACAAGTTAACACTGCATAAAGCCCACATTAGTACCCTTTACTCACACATCACACATTAGTGTATGTTTATTTACAGATCAAGGACAAGCATAAAATTACAGGAATAAAGTAACTTTTGCTGCTAGACTGACCATGTGCCACTTTTCCACATAGAGAGTGATCATGGAACATCTCCAAGTTTAAGCACCCTTGCAGGACCCTAAGACAGACCAGCATCACACAAATGGTTTGATACAAGTAGGACAGGGTAAATTAAGCTACCACTAGTCTCCTGAGGTGCAATATTCAAAGTCTATTACTACAAGCTAGATATTTTTTGAATGTCAAAACATATAGAGTCTATAATACATAACAACCATAGCAGCAAAAACCTGTCAGGACAGGAAACAAGAAGAAAAGCATTAGATGTTTAGAAATGTGTAAAGTTGGTAACTTCAGCACCCAAGACCTCTTAATAAAAGCAATAAACCAACAGAGACAACCACACCAAGGAAAAGATGCAGCAAAATAACTACCTTCTTTAAAAAAAGAGAATGCCTCTGGGTTTGATTGTGCATGATTTAGAAAAAGATGATTTATATTCTATTACAGTAAAATGTAGTCTTTTGAAAGATCCTAGTGGTTGCACTGAATGTCTGAATTACCAGTTACAAGAATGAACAACTTCTTTACTATAGTCTAAGATGCTCTACAGCTTCCCACACAATGCTTGGACATACCAGGCAGCCCTAAGCCATCATTTTGAACATGAGTCCATGTTAAGGTACTTTATTTAATTAGCATGACTTCAGTTATCAGATTTTTTTCACTGGACATTCTTTACTTTTCCGGTGTCAAAAAATGGACATTACAGCTTTTCACTAATTTTCAATAGAAGAACAAAATCATACCATCAGAAATACTACGTCAGAGCAGGAGTGCCTATGCCAGCAAATACCATAATAAGTTCAGTAAAAGCAGTATCATGAAAAAGGAGAAGAGGCACAGCATTGACTAATGGAGGTGTTATGTCTTTATCAAGGTTACTGGCAGAGCACAGTGATGAACCAGCCAAACCAGTCAATGTGACAGGATTTGTGCTAAGAGCTCCTGCAGTGATCTGGAAGAACAGCTGATACATAACACTAAGACAACTGCTGTGCTTTTCTTACTTCTGCACATGCTCCAGCACCAGAATTTGCATGGCTGAAGAGATCAATTCAAACGGTAAGGAATTCCCCAGAAAACCGAGTAATAAATGCTCAACAAGTACTTTACATTCAAATATTTTGTGCTACCGAAAAATAAGTTAATGAAGTTGTTTGCAGTGCTCTCATTTATGCTAGGAAAGTGAAATAACCAGAAGACCTGGTGAGGTACCATGTGCCACTTACAAGTGATAAAAGGGTTGATCAGCAGCAAGAATATTATGGGAAAACAGCTATCAAAGAAATGAGGCCACAACCTGGCAGAGTGAGGCACAGGGTAGCTGAAAACTGCCCAGCTTTTCTCTTTCCCTGAAACAGTGTCACTAGCAGGTCTGACTAGAGTACAACCAGCATTGCTTGTGACTGGTGTCCAAGTACCACACATGCTGCTCTGAGCAGATCTGTAGACAAACAATTGTTTCCCATTTTCTGGTTTTGTTGTGTGTGCACAAACTCCTGCACCAAACAGCAGGGATGCTTCCTGGACCACAAGAGGTAGATCATGTGCTTTCTCTGCCTGGTTCAAAGCACAGGTTTTCATTTCAGATCACCCTATGTCAAGCAGAGTGGAGAAATGAATGTACTTTCTATATCCTAAGGAAACACCTAAATTATTTCACACAAAAAAAGCACTGGGCATTTTCTCTGTTCATCCTCTGCTTCATGAAATTAATTAGACTAAATTATTTCATATAGTATATGCTAAACTGCAGTTTAATTTTCCTTACCTCTGAAGTACTGAAATCTGTCAGCAAGTCTTCTCTCATTCTCTTTTGCTTCTTGTTTTTTGTTTATTTAGTTTTACATATAAAAAGTTAAAATCAACTGTCAAAACCTCATTTGGATCAGCTGGGCTCTCAGAATTTTGTTCAGCAGTTCTTGAAAGATCTACTTGAATAATAGCATCCATTCTCCCTAAAGTATATGAAAAATTCCCAAACAAATTTAAAGTACTCCCAATTAATATATTGCAACAGGTGTGCTCAATATATACAGACTTGATTCAGCTGTTGAGCATTAACAAGATTACTATTCATGATTGCTATCTTAAAAGTATCTGGTTTTCCAAAGGGAAAAAAGAGCATTTACTTTGTATGTCCAAGACATTCACTATTCCACTAACAAAGCTAGAAATCTGGTCTAGCAAAGAGAAGCGTATTTAACTTTAATTCTATTCCCTTTCTTCTCTATCCCCTACACCTCTATTTGTTTCTAGAAAGCAGTTATCAGAAGTTGCAACTCAGCAAACATTTAATCAGGCAGAATGGACAAGGCAAAGAGGGCATGTAGCGATCTGAGCTGGTAGGTGAGGACCAGCCAGCTTTGCTCCGGAGAAACTTATCTCAGTACACGTATCCTCTAAGTAGTTAGTAACAACAGAGTTGTAAAAGGCATTGTTACACAAACCTTATCTCTAGAATTATTGCACTTGTATGTTATACTTCTGTACACCTCCCACAGAATTGCTAAAACCAGAGTGGTTTAGCTGAAAGCAAGATTCACATTTCTATTAGCCTATAAAAAATAGCTTCAGTGTGACTGAGAATAAATGTATAGTGTGCAGTTTCTCTGTTTGAACTTAGATGTGGTTTCAAAATGTATTCTTTACTATGTTTATACGTGTGTGTATAAATGCACATATATTTAACACAAAAATGCACACAAGTAGTCCATATGTATAGTCACACCAAGAAAAAATTGGCCCCTACACAGATTTTTGAAGTTCCTTTGCCATTTTATCAGAAGAACATGGCTGAAATTCTATTCTTACTGCAACATAACACACTGAATCAGTCTTAGTATTAGGCACCTTAATAATTTTATTGTATCTAATTTACAAAGGAAAACAATCCTTTTTGCTACTCCCCTTCCCCACCCTTCAAAAGGGGACTTTTTACCCCTTGTGATCAATTTCATGCCATTTACTTTAAACAGAGATATCAAATTGTTAAACATTTTAACCACAGTATGTCCTGGTAATTCAATCCTTTGGATTTGCTTGGGTGTCCCAAAGTGTTTTGAGTTCAAACAGCAGAAGGAAACTGCAGCACTGGTCAGTCCCCTCTTAAATCTTCTTATGGATTTCATTTGCTGTGTGGCCTGAGAGAGGTCAAAAGGTTTTCTCACAGAAGTAGAATTTGAGAAATAATCACCTTATAGACCCACTAAATCAATCATAATTAATGCACTTGCCTAGTTCTGTCAGAGAATTGCTGCTAGAGGGCAAAATAAAGAGGCCCCTTCTAATACAATTTGAAAAGAGATCAGATCTGTCATTTCATCTAATAATTGAGCCAAATGAGAAAAGAGAAGGGTCAGAGTTCATCTGGTGACCTTATGTAAACCCAATAATACATAATTCATTTTCATTTTATGGAATTTATAAGATGCTGTAAACTGTCAGGATACAGACTCATCTGCTTCAGCTTCCAACAAAACCTTCCTGCTCATCACACAACACACACTGAGCTGCCAAAACTTTTAAGTGGTATATTCTGGTACAATAATCCAAAAGCCTTCAACAAGGACTGGTATTTAATTCATTCTTCCAAGCGTGTGAAGTTAATAACTGAATAAATCACTCGCAGCTCTTTCTGAATGATATAAAACCTGTAATTTATTTACCGAGTGTTACAAATAGAGTTAAAACATGTTTTCATGCAAAATAGTTTCTTTTCTTTTTTATTATTGTTATAAAGGATTTTTTTGTGTGTGTGTGAATATAGAACATAAATACATATGCCCTTAGAATAGAATACTTCATTCCATCTCAAATCTCAACTGACCACATTCAGTAGAACTCATTTTAGTTATTAGCTATAAACCAAAAGTAATCTGAAGACCTATTAAGGAAATATTTCTCTAGTAGGCAGGTTGCTGTTAAAACTGAATATTAACTGAAAATATCAGTGTTACCTTTCCAGTCTGACAGCCTTTTTAGTTCCTATGGTGAGCTACATTCTTTACTCAATCACACTGCCACAACGAAGTTAGAGCTCTATCTAAGTAATAAAGGTGAATTGATGGTTTATGAGTTAGTCCTCAGTGCTCTGTCTCCTTTAATGTCAATACAACCAACATGTAGCCGAGCATCTGGGCGTTCATGACTGAATTTCCTAAGGCAAGTCTGGGCTTCTGGGGGGAACAAATTTTTTTTTTATTGAACCAACCAACACATAAGTGGTGGGGGGAATGAGCAGGGATGCTTTTGACTGACTCTAAAGTTTTGAAATCAAAGTAAAAAAACTAGTAAAGAAAATGAAAGCTGAGAATATGTCTAAGCAGATATGTTAATCATAACAAAAGATACTGAGATCCAGCACAGAGTCTGGCTTAGTGATGTCCTCGGACCATCACAATCAGGGCAACAGTACCATTATGAAAGTTTACAGAATACTTCTGATAGTTGATCTATTTAGAAATGAAGGAGGTTTACTCTGCTTTTTATGCCATTTGTGAAATACTCAGGACTGCAGATAAGAAAAAATGCTAAATAAATGGAACGAGATATAGGTACTCTCGACTACATTGTCCACTACAAACCCTGGTGAACAGAAGCTTTATGAAAGGCACAGCGCTGTCTGCTTGATGTTTCGCTGGCTCAACACTTAAGCTTCAAACTCCTGTTCTGCATTGAACTGCTTTGTAAAGCTGAGACTGTAAAGCTACTATAAAGGATAACAGATGATTCTCCTTGACATAATGCATTTATGTACTAATTATTTCCTAGACTCAGCAAAAAGGTTGGGTTAGAAAGTACTGAGCAGAACTCATACCATGGTCAGAAAAATCATACAGTGCTCTGACAGGTTCCCAGCTTATTCAGACAGTGTAACTTAGAGCTGTCTTAAATTTTAACAAAGTCCTTTGTATTACCTGCCCAGTCAGTGTAATGAAAGCCCAAATTTAAGTCCCCTTCTCAGCTGTCACAGGCTGAAGACTGAACCTTTTTCCTTCTGTCATACAATGCCACAGAGATCACTTTAACTATTAAGAGAGAAAAATAAAATTCCATCCTAAACTACCATATGGTATCATGTTTCCAGTTAAATGGATAATATATGAAACAGCTACTCAGCAGCAGCACTGACAGCAACACTGCCTTCTATACACTGGCCTTTCCATACCACCATGAATGTAGGATTTTCAAACAGCTTTATGAAGGAACATATTCTGTAATATCCATGGAGAGGAAAACGAAGGCACAGAAATAACAGGTTGCTTTACACCAAATACTAAAACTGAAACTGAATCTTGAGTTTTTTGTGTCACGCACTTTACCAATAATCTTTCCCTTGTAACTTTGACCTCCTATAGCAAGTCATTGAAGATACATTACTTGCTATTTAATGGCAAAAGTCAATTTGTATACGTAAAACCTGCAAGACATAAGTATGTCACTCTCAAGTTACCCTTTATCTATTTACCCTTTTTTAGTTTGAAATGACAACATCCTTGTATTTGTCATATTGTTTAAATCTGACCTTTGATCCTAAGGGTCATTGCACTCCCTGAGGTCATCTGCCCATCTGATTAACACATTCCATAATTTTGGAGGTGGCCAGTTTAGTGGTCTATCCCATTAATCATGGCACTAGAAGCAGCATGAAAAAACCACTAAGGTTATCAAATCCCCACAGGAGATTAGGAAGTTAGATAAGCACATGAAGTTTAACAAACAAAAAGTACATGGATGAACCAAAAGGTATTTGAGGCCTGAAACCCGACACAAGCAAAGCAGCATGAGAAAAACAAACATCAGAAAGTTTTCCTACCTCTCATTTTTCTCTTACTAGATTTCATAAAGCTCTGAAATTTCCTCTTTTAGGTAATATGCATTTTAGGCCAGAGGAAAGTATGAGATTATTATAAATCCAAAGTCACAGTGCAGTACAGAACTAAGAAACAACTCAGATGAGGGGAGTTACCTGTATGGAATATCACTGACAGAATAGCATCAACCAACCACTAATATAGCATGGCTATCAAGGAAATGATTCTGAGTGTAGAAGCTCAGTCAGCTTGTGAATTAGTTTATAAGAGGAAAAAATGCATTTCTCATTATGGGCCCTTGCATATTGTCTATTACAGGGTAAATAAAAATAATAATAAGATCAAAAATAAATTAGAAATCTATAGTATAACATTATCCTGAGAATCAAATTTTTGATCTGACCACTTTGCTGTCTAAGAAAGTTGCTTCAACATTTTCAACTCTTCCCTGGTCTTTCCTTCACACATTTTTAGACAGCAAGAACCACCACCTGCCCATGGTATGTTCAGTTGCCATGAAGTGTGGTTTGTGCTCAACATCTTGAACAAAAACAGTAGCTAAGTTTGAAGAGAGACTGTGGCAACTGTCTCACATGGTTCGTCTTTCTTTGCATTTCTTAATCTAAGAATGAAAATTATTACTATGATGAAAATAAGCATTGGATAGTACATATTACAAACAAAATAACTATTTCCATAAGAAAACTACATTTTTACTTCACAACATGGACTGATCTATGCATTTTCTGACATGTAAAGTTTCATAAAGGGAAATTTCATTTCAACTAAAAATTTTTGAAATTAACATTCTTCTAAAAACAGAATTGGAAGACTTATTTCTCATTAATACTTTAATAAGTGCTTCCACAATTAATAGAAAGTAAGAGTAACAATGAATAAGTAACTTATACAAAATTGCTATCTCAACATCCAATACATAAGAACAGATCTCCTGTTCACGACATTCTGTCAAACCCAGTTGTACGCAGCTATTAAAATTTTCAAAAACTAAAAGCCAGTCAATATGTGCAAGAAGGGAGACTGTTGCTTTTCCACAGCTGTGTAAGAATCAATATGACTGATTTTGGCAATAACTTATTGGAGCTGAAGGAGTTGCAGCAGAGTCAACTGTGCCCTGGCAGTTCAAGCACAACCCTTTACCTGCAGTGCAAATCTGCCACACAAAAACAAGAATCAGGCACGACAGCAAGGCCAAGAGTAATGACATTGCAACCCAAAGGTAGCTAACAGACTGGGGGGGGAAAAACGCCACACCAAAACAACAGAAAGATCTACCCAAATCTCCACAACTTCAAACCCCAAAGCTGAGACTGTATTTATCTCTGTTGCTATTTAGCACAGTTGTATTTCTCACCTCTTAATCCATTCTGATTGAATGCTAATGAATACAAGGCTTGCATTAACAAAAAGGAGACTTAAATTTGTGTCCTCAGTTTTGAATGTATAACCATTTGCTCTATTAAAAATACAACTAGTGTATGAAAACAGGAATTTATCAGATCAGATGGAGGATCAACAGGAATAATTTCCATCTACTTTCTTTATAATCTCAATTTACTGTTCTTCAAAACGAGTTAGTACACTGACTAAAGCTTGTATGAATCACATCCCCCATCTGTGGCTAAACATTTAATTGAAGTTTACAAAGAGGTTTAGGATCTGGGTCACCTGACAGAAGAGATAGAAACCACTGTAGATACAAGCAGCAGCAAATAGTTCAATTTCTCTTATAAGATTAGGAGGAGATTTAAGCTGCTTGAAAGCATCCTTGCAAACTTTATCTGACATGGGAGGAGGGGACAGTTACAAGCAGGATTCTTTAGAGGATCCCAGTATTCTTCAGCCTGGTCTTAAATACCTTCTTTGCTCCACCCTCCACACCTAACAAAGTCAACTACCACTGCTTTCCAAAAGACACTTTCTTTTCCGGTCTTGCAACTGAGTGCAAGAGCGAAACTAAAACGAAGATACTCCCAACTTCTCTGTCCTCCTAATGGCAGATCACAACAATAAATCACAGGATCACAGACTAATGGGAAATAAGCAGGATCTCTGTGCCTTAAGTGCAAGGTGATGAACACTATGAAGAACCTTTATATTCTTTGTACCCAAGCAGATAAGACAAAGACCCAGTCCAATCCTACTTGAACATCTGTGTGCACTGAAAATCTGTCAGTGGACAGACATTTGTGGGATGAGACAAATGATCTGTGTAGATTCGATTGCCAGGATCTCAAGTAGGTCCCTTTATTCTTGGTATGCCTTCTGTGCTGTTTTCCAGTAACTCATACAGAATTTCCACGTTCAGTCCTCCAAACCTCAGTGAAAAGGCACAAGCCACATTTCACAGTCAGATGCACAAATTTCTTGGAGTTGTTTTCAACTTGAAATATAGAAACATTATACTACCTTTTAAGCACTTTGGTCATGTTTCAAAGTACAAAATCTACAGGGCTAACAAATTTATAGTTCTCTGTGCTTCGGAGAAGTACATTCTTATGTCTGTTATAAACAAAATTCATGGATAAAAAAAGGAAAGTTCACAATTTGAACACTTCACTAAATTTGTGCACTCATTGCCTTGACTTTGGTTTAAAGATGTTCTTGGTATGAATAGGATATATTAGTTGAAAAAAACAAACCAATCCATGCTGAGTTAGTACTGAAGAGATTATGGAACTAGCAGCCAAGGTACTAAACAGCACCTTCAATAAGTGAGTCCCAACCTAAGGACAGACAGCTCAAAGTCCTGCAATCAAATGGGCATGAGGGATTTCAGGGGCAGAAGGCTCATGTGGGAAGGGAAGTTTATGGAAGAAGTAGAAACCGAACTGAAGCTTCAGATACCTTCATCCTGAACTGACACTCGTATTAATTCTCATCTCTGTATTATTTAACCTATGGTTAAATAAGAAAGATTATCCCACCAGCCCCTACATTATGATTAAATTCTTCTTTGTAAAAATATGGTTTAAAAATTTATTTTTCTCCTTAATATATTAAGTAGTCTGCCTGAACTTGTCATTCTCATTCAAAGGAGGGATAAGGCCATTTAAGCAAAAACATTTTGTTAGAAGTTTTGAATATTTGTGTGATATTTTGAAGCAGCTGGCAATCATTCTGTATTTCCCATGATGAAGAAATGCTCATATTTAGCAAAGTAAATGGAAAATTATGATTGTTATTAAATTAGGGGCACAATTAAAGAAAATGAGATTTGTTTATGGAACAACATCGGCTGGTTTTTTTCTTAGTTACTAATCATGAGTTTAATTTTTAATGGAAAAGCATTGCTAGCACAATTAGCACTCAATTTACATGTGCATCCATAGACCCAATTAATTAAATTTTATTGATGCCTAGTTGCTCTTTAAAATGCATTCCAAATGCCTTCAAATTGATTTTAAATGGTTGATAGTCAAAGTCAGTATGTTCCTGGTAGTAACCCTACTGATTTTTACACATATGGACCTTCCATACTGTAAACACTTATTACTTTCAGCTTTATATCTGAGGATGTGTTCTCTGCTGTGTAACACAGTATTTGGCAAAAAGGTATGCAATAAAATGCAAAGTATCAACATTAGAGAGTGTTTTTTAAAAATTATTGGTGTATCCTGATATTCATGGACAGAATGTGTCAGTAATGTCTGAAAAGTGCTCAAGAAGAACAAGAAGTCTGATTAGTGATGGGTGATTTGCCTCAGACACAATATTGCTAATAATCCAGAAAAAAAAAGTACTGAATCAACTAATAAAAATCTTCTTTGGGGAACACTTTCAGTTTGTGATGCTGACCTTGCCATCTCCCTTTTGTAAATGCTGTGGTATTAATTTTTTTTAGTCATACTGTAACAGATGTGCTTGTGTCATTGCTGTGTTATACCAGCTAAGGAATTAAGAAGTTCATCCTTGTGACAAGCCTTCCAGACAGAAAATTGCTATTCTGTTTTATGTTTGGGGAGCTGTACCACAGGAATGAAAAAACTGGTTTCAGATCGGTTGAGCACAGTAGGAATTTGTAGCAGATTTCAGCACTAAGAGACTTTCCTAAAATCACAGGGTAGGTCCCAACAACCATTGCTTAAATTTAAGCATAGTGTGCTTGTCAAAAGACCTTACTTGTGTTCTCTATTAAATGGACTGCATCAATCCTCTCTGTAGACTTTAGCTCATTTTTCATATTTTATATTTTTTTCCTGTTAATGTGCCCTTCATTGGGGCTTTATTTTCTAACTAGAAGGGCTGTTTCTGTCATGCATCATTATGACAAGACCCAACAGTTGTAAAACCTCTTCTAGCTGTGTGAAGTTGATTTTCATGACATCCTTTATCCTCTGAGTAAGCATCTGCTTAGCCAGATTATTACCTTGATGTTTCTTATCTAGATCATGTCTAATGTGAAATGTTACCTCAGCTACAATATGAAAAAATAACTGTCTACTTGCCTCATACATATGTTTTTAGCAGTTAACACTTATTAAAAATGTTTTTAACACATATTGAGTTTCACTGGATCATCATTTAAATCTGAAAGTCTAGTTTTTATTCATAATTAACCTTAATTTATATGGTTTATGTATTTTTAAAAAGCTAGAAAATTATATGAATGCGCACACATATATATACATAATATATTTAATATTGCTAAGACACAATTTGAATGTTATAAACTTAAATTCATAATTTAATGAGAAAACATTTTTCTAAATTGAGTACTACATTAAAACCTCTAGCAAATACTATCTAGAGGATTATACACTATGATTTTTCATTCACTTAACATTGTGATTTAAACAATATTAACCATCATATCATTTCATGTTAACAGAAAGACAATGAAGATGAAATCTTAATTACTAGAGAACTGTCAAGAGACATTAACAATTTACCACTGAATTTTACAAAAGTAATGATTGTCCTATTACATATGCTGTAATTTCCCTTCCCTGACTGCTCTAATAGTTTCCTCACTCATTAGACACTTATTTTCTCACTACCAGCAGTTTCATAGGTGGCCTCATTTAGAAAAACTGAAAGAATAAGAAAGAACATAATATGAAGGAAAAATTACAGTTGAAAAGAATTATAAATGTAAAATTTTTAATTTGTAAAATAGAGTACACATGCATAGTGCAGCTGCATTTGAGAACTGTTTCAAGGAAGATAATGAATAAAGAAAAAAGTGATTCTTGCATACATATAAAAGACAAATCATAATTAAAAACTTTTAGATTGAATCAACATTATACAGCTGTTAATCTATGTAATCATTTTCTTCAGAGAAATATGTTAACATCTATGTCTCCACTTGATCTCTTCCTTCAGACAAAAAATATCTAACATTAACTTGCCAATTTTTCATATCAGAAATTATAGAAGTATAAAATCAATCAGTGTGACAATTAATTGATTTTCAGGACAGCTTCATAAGCTACTGGGTGAAAGGCTGAAATAGCCCCCAGTATCACCCTTGTAACTGGTTTCTCTGTGTCATACATGAATGCCTGGTGAAACCAGAAATCTGAATCTTTTCCTTAACAGATATTTGGTAGTAAAGTGTTAATTTTTTAAAATGAAATATTAATTTCAGCTTTAATTTCTCAATAATTTCTTTAAGACCACCTTTCCCCTCCCCCCTCCTCCCCTTCCCCAAGGGAAAACCTGAAAATTCTTGCCTTCTCAGACCAAACAAAATTTTAATCAAGGAATATTTCTCAGTATGCCCTGAAGTCTTGTCAGGTGCAAACAACTTTCAAACCAGTGAGGACTATCCAGGATAATCACATATATTTGGAGTCATACCTTTGAATAATTACCCTACTCGATTCAGAACAGAGACTTGAATGTGTTTGCCCTGCAAATCCAGTGAATGATGAAGCAGAGAATGCACATGCACACATCCATGAGACTGAAAGGTTTCATTTCATTCCAATCAAATCAGTAGCATTTTTTAAAAACTTTGATTTCATGAAACAGCAAAAAAAATTCCCATTATAAGGTTTAATTGTAATATTTTTTAAAAAAATAAAACGGATAGATAGAAAAGTATTTACTTGAGCCATATTAAAAAAAAAAAAAGGCAACAAAGACTGAAGTTAATTAAGTTTTTGGGGTTTCTTTTAGCAGTAAAAGTAGAAAAAGAGGAAATCTTCAGAATTTATATTCCTAAAAGTGATACATTTACAGGAAAAAAAATGATTTCTACAATATTTTTCCTCAAACTTATCAAAAAGAAGGACTAATAGCTTTACGACATCCTAGAAATCCATGTATAGGTTTTATAGATATTCTGTGTGTCTAGACAAAGAAAATTCATTTGTAAGATTAAATCCTGGTTTATCATTATTTGCCATCATTTTTACTTAACCTTAGTCTAATATTTCTTAAGATCACTGGATTAGAAATCTCTAAACTTCAGCAATGTTCTGCTCTGAATCAATCACTTTAAAGATCCTTTTTGTGGAGTAGTGATCAAGTAACTATTCTTAGAAATGCATTTGCTAAGGCTGAGTTCTCTTTCTTAACCACTCTCAGAGTGCAGGAGGTAAACTGTAAAATCAGTGTGCTCACAGCTGACACTGCCCAAATATACCTTGTACAGGAACGTCACACACAGGACCAAATTCTGGATACCTTGGGAAGCTGAACTTGTAGATCTCATTTCCAGAAGAGATTACATTAGACAACAGGAAATGGAAAATGTATCAGAGATGATGGAAAAAAAACCCCAAACAGACACAGTGCTGTAAGTGTGCCCAAGAGTAACCTAAAGCCAAAAGAGCTGCTTGGAATTCATATGGTGTAAGCTGAGAATGTAAGATCTGGGTCATCAGATAATCATCAAGGTAGAATCTAACTGGCTTTTAGGGTTTAGGAAAGATTTTCCCTTTTTCCATATGGAGATTATGCCACTGTCATGATGTAAGAGGGCTTGTGCATTTCATTCACCTACTTCTGAAGCCTCTGGTCAGACAGAAGATAATGGCTCAGAAATACACAGGCTTTAATTGAGCACACTGGATAAGTGCTCGAAAATTTCTGCAGACTTGTCAACAAAGAGCCTCCACAGATGTTTATTCTGTTGTCTTTAATCTGCACCGACCTTCTATATTGACATTTTAAGTACGTGCTGATGTCAGGAGATATGAGAACAGATTCAAGGCTGTAATCAAGCTGGAGCCACTCATCGGTTGCACACCACATCGGTTGGTTTCTGCCTTAAGCAGAGCTGCCACTACACAGTTAATCTCCATTTCTCAGCTGCTCCCAGGGCTCATGATCCCACCTCTTCTTCTCCAAACTGCTTATTAAATCTGAATGAAGTATCTAGCTGTAATCCAACAAGTGTATCTGAAAAGGTGGTATAATGTTTTTAGGAATCTCCTTACACAAACATGCAGAACATAGTTAAAGCTCTTCAGACAACTACTGAGTGCTCAGACCTTATACAGTGACAACCCCAGTCTGAGATGGTCTGATGGCTTAAGTTCTATGGAACTCAGCAACAGTATTGATTATAATTACATGATGTGGGCCAGCACATAAAGTAATGTGGAATTGTCTGTCTGTTATCAGACGGTCTCAAATCCCTAATTCTATTTAAACATGAATTTCTGGCTCTTAAGTTAAATCTTAAAATCATAAGAGCCCATAAAATGAATTTGTGAAGTGTTTCAGCATTTAGCACTGCAGTGTAAACAACTTGCTACACAGCATGTTCAATGTGAATTAAGATGTTTGTGTTCCTGGATTTTGCTGTTATGAAATTTTCCTTTAAATTTGGATTTATGGGTATTTCAGTTCCAAATCAACAGGGCAATATTAACATTCTCATAGGGGTGTGGGAGTAAAAGTAATCACTAATAACACTGAGAGAATATCAGTAACTATCATTCAGGAAAGTTCTTGCCCTTCCCCCTTGCATCCAGTTTTAAATACCTCATCCTCTTTACAGTGGGATTTAAAACCCATCAATACATTTTTCACCTTAAAGACAGGCCTATGCTGCATAGTGGGATTGTATCTTCCACTTGTTAATACTGCAGCAGTTTCACAACTCCTGGTGACTGGCAATAAGAAAGTTTAAGGACATTTTCCCATTTCACTTCTGCAAGAATTGAGTTAACACAGCCTAAAAAGCTCTTTGTGTTAACATGTCTTCCTCAAATATTCACAAGAAATACGCTCAAAGCCAAAATGTTCACAAGATTCTTGTATGATTTTTATACCCTCCCCTTGATTTTGAAAAATCTTGACTTAATCAAGATAATCCTTTTCACCTTTAAATGGGGAAAATAGGGTAGGAAATGTAGAACAATGCAGTTTTGCAAACAGTAGCATTTCATCTGATAATGAGTTGTAACAGAAACAGCCCACTGTATAGTAAATTCAGTCTTCACTGAGAAAATCTGGGTTTAGGTTTTTAGACTCCATTACTATCCGTCTGTTGCATTCAGTTATCATTAACTCAGTGTTTGTCAGGATCCATTAAGGCCAATTAGCATGTCAACAAGTACAGATAATACAGTTAAATATCCAACTGAAGCCCTTCATACGTGGTATTATTGAGCATGTGCTGAAGCCAGCAGCAGAGTCAGGCGTGTGCACCTCCACGTAGGTACATGCCTTATCAATACTGACCTGCAAGTGACATTTATACAAGACAATATTTGAAATTTGGATTATCAATCACTGGAGTAATTCTGAGCTTATATGGAGACTTATGAAGACGAACAACATAGTATAAAACCTTGGATGACAAGAAATAAGTGCTTCAGTGTTGTTTTAACCATAAGATTGAAGGATGTGAGCCAGACAAAGCATGATGAATTAATTAATATCTTTGATTAGAGAGGCCAATATAGATGGGAAGAAACAAGGGAGTACCTCTGGAAACTGAGATTATAAAAAAGAACTCAAACCAACAACAACCAACCAAACACCCCCAACCACCAAATCAATCCCCCAAGGCCCCAGTTTACAAGATTGGGAAATTTCAATTTACAAAAACATGCATAAAGCAGTAATTTCAATAATATTTTTGGAACCCAGCTAAGTGAGCCACTAAGCTCATCCACAAACATGCAACAATACAGTTTACAGTATCAGAACGACCTTAACCAAGGTGACAGCTGTTTATTTTTGGATGACTTCCAGCTACATGAATTTACACTTTGATTAATAGGAATGCCTTCCATTTAAATTTTCTTTAAACACTTTTTATCAATCATCTGCCCCCAGTTTTCTTCTACAATACAGTAATACAGTATAACAACCAAATCCTGAGTATTTGAATAGATTGGTACAATTCCAGCTGTGCTTTTTTCATTTATAAAGAAACATATTTCAGCAATTTCAAAAATTATGTTGTAATATATTCCTACATTTCCTTGGATCCATTTGAAAAGTATCACTTCATCTTTTCCAAGAAAAGACTGAATTTTTTTATATCAAACATTCTCCAGTAACAGCTCTCCAATTAAACAATAAAAGACAAATCTATTAAAGAAATACAGACATCCTTTTAAAGAAATACACTCTAATTCAGTCACAAATTCTCATGCTTTTTGTGAAATCAAAGTGAACACTCACGAATATCCCTGGTCCCACAGAATCCTACTTGCTCTAATATTCTTTTATTGCTGATAAGTACAAGATCAACCAAGACTCCAGTAATAAACAAACTCTAAGATAAAAGGAAAATAAAACCTGTTATGGCCAGCATAATATAGTGAAGACCATCACTGCAACATAAACCCCTCGCATAGCTCAGTCTAAGCGACCACCCATCCCATTTTCCTGAGGATGGTTCCTCTGTGGCTGGCTCTGGAGCACAGCCTGGACCTGCTCCCTGCAATAGTCACTGTCCCTCTTTGCTGAACGAAAATGTAGCAAGGTGGATATTTCATAGCTCTTACTGCAGTGAGCCCTCACAGGAGGTTTAGGGCTTCCACATAAACTTCAATATGTACAACTACTACAGTGGAAAGCCCTGTTGATTAATGAAATCCCTGAAGGACTTGAATTTTGTTTCAGTTTTGCTTTCCTCTTCATCTTAGTCATGCAATTCCCAGCTTGGACTACAATTACAAGTGGAAGAAAGAGCAAAGGTAACAAAATCCCTGTAGCTGCCTTCTCTGCAGTGCTAGACCTCAAATGCTTAATCCCTTATAGGGCACATTTCTGCAGACCACGAGGAGGATGAAATACATCACTTGCAAATCTCAAACCCATTCCACAGTTCTGAACAATTTTAATATTTGCTCTTATTTTTTTCAAGGACAAGTTCTAACTCAATCAAATAACCCCCCGGTATGGATTTTACTTCCATGGTGGAAAATAATGTGCCAAGAGCAGGAGGAAAACACCGGAGAATGCACTTGAATACTTAGAATTTTTGCTATATTGGCTGAAATTTTATCAGAATAATTCCTGAAATTTTGATATTTATACCCAAACCTGTGTCCAATTTTACGCATGATATAGCTTCAAATCTAAGTATCTGATTTTTGCTAAAACTTAAATTTGTACTAAAACATCTTTTGACTGGGCACCTCTATTTATGTGCCTATTAAATGGCTTTAAAAAACCTTCTATAAAAATGATCTGCAACGATATAAAAGCTTAAGTGAAATATTTAATTTACGTAGCAACAGTTCAATTTGCTCGTTACATAGAAATTCTAATAGAAAAACTTGTTTTCTTCCTTCTTAAGTTCCCATTTCTATCTGCTCTAGGAGGAGACACTAAAACTCATGCAAATGCAACCAAGAAAGGAAACTCAGAGACTACAAATCTGCCATTTTCCAGACCAAGACAAACCCTTGAGAACAAGTAATACAGAAAATTATAAGATTATGCCTAAAGCAAGAAAATATGTTTTAATTCAGCTTAAATTTATCTAACAATAAAAGCACTTATGACATAAAAGGACCACCAAGTCTTACTAGGGGAAAAATTATTTAGAGCCTCTCAAAAAGTATCAGTACAAAGGCAATAACCCTGGGTCACACCTGTGGTAGAGTACCTTTTTTTTTCCTTAAAAGCCTTTGTCTCCCCTTTTATTTACTTTTTTTTTTTTTTTTAAATGGAGACTTCAGAGGCAGTTGTTAAACTAAAAACATCCCTTTAGGTTTGGGATGAAACTGAAAATCAAAATCTTCCTCACTGTAGAGCAATATAACATTTTCCCCCTAGTAGACTTATTTCATAAAAATGTCAGCTATTAAGTTAGCCTTATTTAAAGGCCTTTAGTTTGTAGTTACTGAATGCAACTTAAGCTATATCCATAAAGGTCTGACACTGATCCCTGCTTGTATAAAACATGATACAGAGAGGCACTAAATAAATAATCTGTATACTGCTTCCAAAGCATCTCTATTTATCACTCCATTAATGATAAGGATCTGATTTAAAGTGAACCCTAGTAAGGGTCAAATCCAAGCACAAGCTGTAATATGATCTGCAAGAGTGCTGATAACCTGAAACAATATGAAGAAATCCTGTCAGATAAATAAAACAAACCAGTTGTCCATTAAATAGCTCAGAAAGAGGCCAACAAAACCAAATATGGACTGAAGCATATCTTCCCCCCTCTTCCTTTTCTTAAAAAAATAATTATTCTAAAGAAGCCTGGAAAAGCTGCACCTGAAGACGGTCTAAGGTTAAGGAAATAACACTAAAGAGAATAGCAAAGACTGGTCTTCAAAAAAATGTATAGCCACTCATAAGACAGTTCAGATGTGTCCCTGCATCTCTCAGAGACCTCAAGATTTACCACCAAACAATCAAAGGCAATTGTATTCAAGGCATCACCAAGTGTCTGACATGAGCATCCCAGACTATAAAACGGTATTTTTTAAAGTTTTGTAGACAAAACCAGTGGTAAAGTGTATTTGACCAGGGATGCCATAAGTATGTGAAAAGAATGCAAAATATAAGTTGCCAGATAGTCCCTTAATGAAGCTTCACATCAACGTGGAGTGTCTGCCCGGGCTTCTCATACCACGGGGGGTTGTTCTGTTTGGATTTAATGCCATTTGGGTTATCAGCCAAAGCAATGAAGGCTCAGAACTGAAACTCAGGAAATTCCCATTCCATGTCCATTCTGCTCTCCTGAAACTTTGTTAGATTTAAGAATGTGAAACTAAACAGATCTATTTTGATCTTTTTCATAGTTTATATTTTTTGTTGTTTGCATTTCAGTAAATAAGTAACATCCCACCACTTGAGGCATGGTTTGAACAAACAAGTACTCTTTGGCCTGAAGACCAAACAGATGATATGACAGGAAGAGAAACCAAAGCACTGATAATTTTTCCAGACCTCATACCCATCTTAAAATTTAGAAGGGTTCCAAAATGGTGGTTAATAGCTTTCCCTGACATTGGAGCTACTTTTTATAGGTTATTTAAATGAGAATTATTTTAAAAGAATAATTTTAATATAAGATACAGAGTAAAAAATTACCAACATGCAACTCTTAGTTGCATTGTGTAGTCTCTGACAAGTTGAGATGACCATTTTAAAGAAGAACAGTAGCTACAGCAAAAGAAAGAGTAGGAAAAAAACCTTGCATTAGTGGCTCTGTGTAAGGCTTTATTCTACTGCACACAATATATTGTGTTTAGGTAGGGACTGAAAACATTTTCAAATATTCTGCCCACCACAGTCTCATCTATTTTGCTTTGAGTAAGGTTTCTGTTCCCTTCAGTTCTAGGTGGATTTACAAAAAAAAAAAATCAATGAAATAAACATATTCAATTTTTTTTCTGAAAGATCATGGAGGGAGGCTACAAATACAGATGTATTTCTAAGCAAAACTGAACATCCCTGTGAACTTTTCCCCTTCTACCTACCTCCACCAGTTAAGAAGGAAAACAATAATTAGTATAAAAAGGAAAGAAACCAGGTACATAAAAGAAAATATGTTAACATGAGAAGTTATAGAAAATAAGCTGTGGAGAAGGAATTAGGAAGAGAGGTTGTGAGCAAAGAAACACATTTAGAAGTCAAAATACTACAGGGTGATAGAGAATTCAAAAGGGGCTAGAGAACAATGAAGACAAGATGCATGTAATAAATGCTTGGAAAATAGAAATGCATTTACATCTGTGCTTTCCTCTAACTGCTGAGTATGTGTTTTGGGTTTTTGTTCATTTTGCTTTTAATATTGTTTACATTCTTGTCCAGATGTTTGAGCACAGTGTGATGGTAAGGTATGAAGAAATGTTCATAACTCAGTTATGAGACACAGTTGCTGAAAAGCTGAATGAAGAAATCAGTCTCTGCATTCCAAGATTCAGGTTGTTCAACTACAGCTGTCATAAACAGAAAATTTTATTTCACCAGGACAGTGGCAGTGGTAGAAACAGCATCTTTAGGCTGTACTGCCATGATCCAGATAATCACCACAGAGAAAAACAAGTAGATGGATTACTTAATCATGTGGGTTTCAAGCAGTTTCAGAAGTTTTATGATAAATAAACAAATTCATTTAGGACATATATGTATGGGGGGACATGGTTACTAAACAATTACAATGTGCTAGTAAATGCATAGGCAGCTAGAACTCTAATTAGATCCTATACTGGAAAACATGGGTGTGAATATCTGGGTTCTTCTATATTACCTAAAGTTCTTGGTAAGTATAAAAACCCAGTCACAGAAAGATGAAAAAGAGATTCAAAGTAACATAAGAAGGAAAGATGCAAACTAGCCCCATAATTCTTATCTCTGTCATTATTATTAAAAATATTTTCCCAGTTCACTTTGAACTCTAATTCATTTTCCAAAAAGTTTCTCAAGGTTTTTCAACCAAGAGACGTAGGCCAGGTACACTGCCCAGCTAAAATCTATGATAATGGAATCCAATTAGTAGGGACCTGGGTTTTCTTGAGTTTATCTGTCCAAAAGAACGCTTTCCTTTTTATAACAACACACATTATAAATGTAAAAGAGTAGCTCCCCAAACTATTTAAAAGTCAAATGCCATATGACAGCTTCTTAGCCGCAAGATTTCTGGTGAGAGAAGAGTTAAGTTTGGCCCTGCTGCTTCATTATTCAGGTGCCAAACAATTCACTCCATTCAAAAGAGATAAAAAAATGGGGGGTTGTATTATTGGAGCAGACGATTCTGTGTTTGCACCATAAAACAGACCAGGAAATTTTACATTCAGGTTCTGCCCAGGTTTATGCTCTAAGAAATGTGATTTAGGAAAAACACAGTGTGTGAATGTTTCAGGCACATAACTTTTATGAAACCTGTATTCTGCCTGGAGTTGTGTGAGGCAGGTTTGGTGTGTGACTGGGGCAAAGACAAACCAAAGCTTTTTCTCCAAGGTCACTATTAATTACAGTCCTGTTCTGCCCACTCCCCACTTGCCTCAAGTAAAACCATGTTAACAAGATGATTATATACCTATTTAAAGGAATAAAAATATTTATTGTCTGAAACTTCATTAGATCTGCCTGCCCAGGACTCTCAGAAGCTCTACAGGTCCATGCATTGTTATGAGCAACAGCTTCACAAACATCTGGTTTTGCAAGCTTTGTGATGAAGTCTCCAATTATTTCTCTTACAGAATTCTGTGCACTTCATTTTATTTCTATGAAATGGGAATTATTTCATGAAAAGATCCATTAAAAGTAAATCTAATGAAAAAAAACTTTAATTTTAAAAACCTGAGGGAGTATTAGAAATAGAGGATTGTTAAGGAGGCTATGAGAAAAATAATTATTTGTACATTATTCATGATCTTTGGGACTTGAGTTTTATTTTTTTTGCTTTGTAGAAGACTTGAGCTCTAGACAATTGTATAGTTGTAATTGTGCAAAATGTTTTTAGAATGTATTTAGGCAGAAGACACTGAAAATTCTTGATGTCTTAGGAAGCCAAAATATTGCATATTACAAGCCAATTATGTGATCACTCCTGAACTACTAAATATTATTACAAAATCTGATACAATCAGAGGTACAATATGTTAGTGCTTAGCATATGAGGCATACCTTCACTAAATTAAAAGATTTATCTATCATTTGAAAATTGGGAGCCTGCTGGAGGGTAATATATAGTTATTGAGGTAATTATACCAATATCATATACTTGAGATCCTCTCTGGCTCCCTGCCTTGGCAGGGGTATTGCCCTGGGTGCACACGCTGGGAGCTGCAGCCCCTGGAACACGAGGTATTGACACACCCCAGAAGAGCACTGCCAGGACAGGGCCAGCAGAACCTTCCCCCTCTCTGACCCTGTCTTTTGTTCAATACCTGCTCTTCCTGTCAAGCACCTCCATGAGAATCTAAGGACAACTTCCAAAACTTCAGACATCTCTTGCAGCTATTGTAAAGTTAAGCTCCTTTTTCTCCATCAGCTGACCTTCCATCCACACAAGGGATGCTAAAGAATACTGTGTCCTGTGTACTTCATTGCATATTTAGCCCTGGTTTTCCCCACCAGCAGTCACACTCCTTCATAGACACACCTATGATTCATGTTTATGAACTTTATGTAACCTGATCTTGCAGCAAAACCTCTGTCTGCAGATGGATTTTAGGAGCATGCCACACTTCAGAGCACTCACCAAGCTCATTGCTCTCTGATAGAGGTGCCCTGCATTACCTAATACTTTTATAAAAGTTCATTTATTACTTTACCATTACTATGAAAAGTCAGGCTATAAAAAAACATTAGAAGATACACTGAAGTCACACAGAAATATTGGACCAAACTAAGTAAATAAAAAATATTTTATATTAAGTTCTGTATTTAAGGTCAAGCAAAACATTTAGTTTGGAGATACTTCTAAAGAAAACAAAGGACACAACAAGATGCATCCACGAAGATGGTAAAAAGAAAGTTGTCATCTTTCCTCGTTTCTCCTTCTCCCTTGGAGAGGAGACATGCCTATATCCCCCACTTCCTGCGAATGCCCTAATTACCTGCTTACAGTGTACAGCTTCACCTCTTGTAGATTGTGGTGCCTGCTCCAGTAAATGTTTATTTTGATTTAGAGAAGAGGGTCCCATATTTCCAGCCTAAGGCAACCCCTTGGAGGTAAAAGGTGAAGGTTCAACAAAAGCAATATGAACCTTAACTTTTTAAAAGATAACACAACATACACACACTAATAGGAAATAAGAATTATAGAAGATTAATTTTGGATGTTTTTCATTACTCTCACATTCAAACAAGTTCCAACAGCTCTGTCACTAGGCCAGCTGAACTCCGCATCTCTCAAAAAGGCTGCATAACATTCTTGTTTTACTGTTGCAATACTTGTGGTAAAAAGGAATTTAAATCATTAACCACGTAAAATAAATGTTGAATAATTTTATCAAAGAGAAGGGAGACTTGTTTTCTACACAGACACAAATATGACCTGCTGGCATTTACCAAAAGCTACTTTGTATTTTCTGCACTGCCAAGATATCCCATGTGTTCATACTGTGTCACACTACAAAAGTAAGTCAGCCATGGATTAACTTCCATATGTTCTTTTAATTGATTTAACAAATATCGATAAGATAAAGATACTTATGTGGCATTGTAAAGAGCACAGACTAAGACCTGGTCACCTTCTGCGCCTTCCCTAGACAGACCTTTGTGGGCATTCTTGTGAAAGGAGACAACTTCATAGCACATATACAGGAATTTAAGAAAGATGATACACAGGAGAGAGGGCTTTCAGTTTTAGTTCTTTAATAAAATTAGTACGACAAACATAAAACTTTCAAAAACTTCCATAACTGCTTTCTTTACAGTTTAAAATAATACTAATGGTATGTTTCCAAGACTAATTGCTATGATTTCACTTCTATGGGGATTTATAATCCATTTTAATCTCCCAAAGAACACATCCTTTTAAAGGAGAAATCGGCTTTCTAGACACCCTGGAGAACTAGAAGCCTTTAAAAGAATATTTTACTGTCCCTTTGCAGGCACAATCACTCCCAGACTGACTAGCTTTCCGAGTCAGCCTCAGAATGGATGCGGGCACTTGTTCCTCCTGGCCATTCCACATGGCGTGCTGAGACAGCGACGGGCTGTGGGAATTCAGCAACCCGCTCACAATTCGACATTTTATAAGAGAGAACATGTCAGATGTGGTCAGCCTCCTGCCCTTTTATGGTTGACTTTTATTATTCACTCCTGCCTCTTACTGCCTACACCTCCTGAGCAAATGTTCAAAATTCTATTCAAATTGCAGAAGCCTACTTCCTCTGCAGAGAATAATAGATTCAAAGGAGGACAAGTGTTGTTTATTAGCAATTATCATGAAAGTCCTTCCTGTAATTAACCTCCGCTTCATGGACACTACTATTTGCACTTCAGCTATCTCATAAACAGTGGCTACATTTCCATTATTGTTAGGGAAGATGAGTCACTGCAGAAGAATGCTTATCTCAAGTCAGTTTTAACTAGCTTTTGTCTGCGTGAGATATTAGTCACTGGTACCTACAAGATCACAAGAAAGTCTGGATTTGGTTTTCTTTTTTAAAAGTCTCTTTCCTCTTCCCCTTCATACATTCAGAATTCATCAGTAATGGAATCCGGGCTGAGAAGTACATAAAATGCTCTTTTCAATTAAATGTACACTTTGTCTGTATGATCACTGAATCATAACCAAGAAGAATTCCAGATTCTGCTCAGCTAATGGGAGGTCTAAGACACTGAAAATCCCAACATTTGCTCTGTAGGCCATAAAGAGACAATGGTGAACGATTTGTTTTAACATTTTTCAAGCTCTCAAAGAGAGCTGAGCTACAAATCAGTGCAGTGATATACGGCTTTGGCCTGATGAAAAAACTCCCAAACAACCCTCCACTTTATTCACAAGACACATTCAAATATGAGAATACCACAACAATGCACATTCCTAGATTTTTGTTTGGTACCACCCTTTTCATTTATAATTGAACAGTCTCAGCATTAGGGGATGTTAATAAAAACACATCACACACAGAACTGAAACATATATCTCAGTTCCTTGAAACTAAAAAGCCTAAAAATCCAAAAGATTCTCATGACCTAAAAATATCTGCACACAGAATTTCTAAATCTCAGAACTACTTGCACCACAAGACCTGTGCTCTTCTGAAGGGTATTCAAGGACATCTTTACATGTTTTACATGAACAGGAGTACACTGCAAAGTTAAAGCTTTACTAGTAATACAGTATTTAACAGCATAGTTATAATTCTTGCAATCTGACTGTATCCTAAATTAAAATCTGATTCAAGGGGCATACCATTTACCTTAATTGCTTATTTAGCTATGAGGCTATCAAGCAGAACTCTTAGAAAAATAAAAACATTAATTAAGACTTCCTGGCACTTGAAATTTTTTCCATACTCACTGCTTTGTGTAATTTCATGTCACATTCCCAAGTGCTAATTCTAGAGAGCTACATCAAAGCCTGCAGAATTTTATGTAAACTGTGAGGTCAGAGATGAGAATATTCTTTTATTTTAGATGCAAGTTTACTGGGCATTTTACATTTTACTGTTATTTTCCTCTTGTGGGAGATGCTGGGTAACAGCAAGTCAGAAGAGTAGACCTGGATCACTGCATGCAAAAGCATCTACATTTGTACATCCATTTTGCTGCAATGGTAAGTCTTAGATTGTTTTAAATTTTTTTTATTTAAGCATTTTTATTGTTGATACAGATTATGTTTGGTCCAAATAAGGTCGAATGCCATTCTTTTGAGATATTTTCCAATATATACAGTGAACCAACTGCAGACATAAATTGTGTACAAGCTTGTTTTTTTTCTTTCCCAGTGGGAGTGGCAACTGAAATCTGGACCTTTGCCACAGTGTTGTGCAATTCAGATCACAGTACTTAGAGAGACAGGATGGTCAGTGCACCAGCATACTAATGCATCTGCCTGCTAGACTGGCCATTGTTGGTCTTTTATAAATTAAAGTAAACCCACAGTTTAATGTCAGATCATTCCACATAATTCTAGAATTGAAACATAACTTCTGCTCTCACTGCCTATTTCTAAGTGACAGTTTTGTAAACTCACCGTTGAAGTTTCCAGCTGCCCTAGCAGTGGCATTGCAGTTTTCAAATATATCAGAAAGAAAACAGACATTATCTGTCCTATTTACCTTTTTTTCCTTTAAGCCCAAGAATATACAACTCTATGGAGTTTAGCAGTGCATAAGGATTATCTAAGTTTGTGTGACCAGTTTCTGGTTAAGACAAAAGAGAAAATAGCTATTTAATAACATAACAAGCCTAAATAAGTCATCATTGAACTTATAGGATTCACTACAACATCAAACGTGACTTTTTAATCAGTTCTTCTCTTACAGCAGTAACACACTGACATATTAAACAATTTTAACAACAGTAAATCACAAACACTTGGACTACAGCACATAACTTTCAGTATCATATAAAAGTTACAAAACCTACTGTATTAAAATTTTATTTGACATTTAAAAGCATTTTCATATTTATGAATCTTTTAGCATAAGAAAAATTTTTCATGAAGAAAAGAGAAAAATCATATGGCAAAGTATGGACATTTGGAAAGGCTGTTATGTTGAGATCTACATTTTCAGAGAAAAGGGAAATATTTTTAAAGCATACGTTATTACTTTTAAAGTAATGTCTCTTTTTGCACGTACATTGGGAGTAGGAATAACTTTTTCAGCTTAAAGGTACTGACAGGGATTATACTGAATAAGCTCCATTAGCTTTCCTTCTGGGTAGTCTTTAAGCATACTTAATTTTAACGAAATGGTACTTTGCTCTGTCAACAAGTTGTGAAGTCACTTGCTCAACCTTTTTCCTTTCATTCCCTCTGCTATTCCTCTTCTCTGGACCTGTTTAATTTTTGCATTTCCTGATTTTTATCTCGGGGAAAACAAAAGGCAGCTGCACTAAGTTACATGAAACAGCAAAGTGACTCTGCTAGTTAGTGATTTGCAGGTTCTAAACAGTGAGTTGTGTGAAATGAAAAGGGGAGTGTCATGTTGCAAAAACTCTTTTCTCTCCCCTTTCTACAGCTGTATTTCTAATCAGCAGAAGATACATCTTGCTTGGAGTCAACCCCCTTTCTCTCTGCACATTCTTAACCTTCTATCTTATGCATGGATCACTGGTTAGCTTAGAAATGCACAGACACAAAAGGGGGAACTGACATGTGAGGTTTGATGGCAATAATGGCTGTTTATAAGCCTAATCCATCACATTTAGTGGACACCTCCATTTTTGTTCCTCTGAAAAGGTATAAATAATAAAATGGTATAGCTTCGGCTCAGAGGTGCCTTGGTAAATATTTTAACTATTTACAAGATCACATCAATAACAAAAGAAGCATCTGTACCATCCATACAGAGGCCTCTGAATCATTAGAATAGTACCCAGATGGTTCTTACAATTCATCAACAATAAAATGTCTTCATGACAGAGCTTTTGTGACATCATTGATATTTTTATATGCCACTGTTCAATACTCCAAATTCACATTCCTTTCCCCAAGAATATCTTAGCAAATATTCTCATGGAAAAGGAAAACAAAAATCAAACAAACAAAAAAACCCCCAAAAACTTCAAATACGGACCCACACAACAAGGCAGATCCAGCTGCAACCTTCTCTCCAAATAATCAAGGATCCAGATTACTAATATCTGGAATACATCAAGGTTAGCACTGTGTCAAATCCCTCGATAGACTCAGGCCGCTACTGGGTATTTGGGCAATAGCATTTGATAGCATTTCTTTGATTTTACTTATATCAATATCAGATCCAAACCACAGCATTTCAGACAGTAACAAAACAGAGGAAAGGGAATTCATCAGCTACAAAATTCATTTGATGGGTTTCCTATTCAAGAGCTAACAACTTAGCTCTGGGGACAAAGTGATGTTTATATTTTTCATAAAACAAAATTCTCAGAATTGCTATCACATAGGTATAGAGACAGATTTTTTTTTTTTAAATCTAGGAAGAGGCTTTGGGTACCTGGATTTTAAGGGTAAAATCAAAAACAACAGGAGTAAACCATGTGACTTAAAAAAGTGCTGAATACCCATTTGTTAAATAAAGAATATCCTTATAGTATTTCATACTGAGTCATGAAGTCCATCGGGTGAGTGTAGCTGAAATTGGCAACAATTTTTCATAAGGTCAGCCTCTAGATTTTAGTTGATTTGAATCTTATTCATTCATATTATAAATCAGCCATAAATAGCCTCGCATAAAGAATTTACATAATATTCTTTAAAGCACTGAAGTTTCATGCACTAAGTTAAAAATGTCTCTTAAATGTTACTTTGAATGGCTTAAGCTGTTATTTTGCAATATCTAAACACCAATACAAAATCTTTTGTCACTAACTGATCAGAACCTTGATAAAATTATTGAATTTCACCAACAGAAAATGTACATGAGCACAAACCTACAAAAAAAAAAGAGTAAAGACTGTTCCTAGAGAATGTATCTGTTTTTTATATCTCTGTACACACACACTTCCTCAGAAAGACAGGAAAATGTGTAACAGAGGAATGCTAACACAAAATGATAAAGCTACATCTTTTACATATTGGAAATAACCTTAGATAAAGTTTGAAGCTCTACTCCTTGCCAAAGAGAAGAAAAATGGAATAGAAGTAAAGCAATTCAGAAGCATTCCTGAATATCAATGCTACCCCAATTCCAAAATTTGGCCAATAAAATTAACAGCCGTCCTTTGAATGGAATATCACACCTCTAAATGAGTTCAAGCTGGTGCTGTTATTGTCCAGTGGAATGTGAGATTTACATTTCACAGCTCCTCACCAAAGTAATGAATGAATCTGATCTCATAAACAAACAATTCCAGTTTCATGTTATTTGGATGGCCCTCCAACAATGTGTGCCCTCACAAAGAAAAACATTTATCATGTTTGTGCTCACCTCCAATTGTAAATGGGACTGTAATAAAATGTCACCACAAAGACCATTTTCACAGCTGAGTTTGCAATTTAATAAACACATGCAAACAACAGTCTTTGGAGATCAACAGTTAAAAAAATAAGTAAAAGACCCCCTCTCACAATGGGAACAACTGGAATGACCTCCAGCAATACAGAGTCACAAGGTGTGTGTCCTTGGACTTTCCACAGACATCAGCCTTTGAAGTATATTATCATGACATCAATGCAAATCAGTCAGATGACTACAAGGAATGGCCAAAAGCAACTTACTTTCTTTGTATGATCCTAAATATGAAACTGTTTCTCTCCAAACACCAAACATTTTCAGACATACTCTACTTGCACTGGCCCAAGTAACATTTACCCATCGTTCTGTCCCTGACTTTCCATTATTCTAGAGCAAAGCCACCCACACTTCTGTTTGCAGTGCAAACGTTATCATTCATTTTAAAAACTCCAGGTCTAAAAATATCCTCTGAACACTGTGTTGGGTTTCATGAAGATTTTTCACAAGTGCACACAGGCAGCACAGTTCTTCAGGTTCTCACTGAAATCAGTGGGAGCTTTATCCTCAACATATGTGAGAAGAGCTAACCTGAGTTCTTGGGAGTCAAACCTTCAAATAACATACTCTCTAAGGGTGATTGTGCACACTACTTGATGGGAAATGTATTTTAATGAGCTGTTGAAGACATGCATTAGACTATAATGAATGGTCAGAGATTTCTAAAGAGCTCAGTTACTCACCACCTAAACCTTCCCCTCTCAGTAGATTTGAATCTTGGTATTCCCTAGAGCACAATGATACCACATTAGAACAGGAGCGATACAGCTGAAGGGATGGAGACAGACAAGAGTCTACATTTCCAATGAAATCTTGACAACATGCTGACTCTTTCTGGATTGCAATCAGGCTGCATGATTGCCAGTGTTTCCCTAGAATATGCATATAAATCATTAATTCCGTGATGTGGTAAGTGGTGGGATTCAGTTATACGGTCAGGAGTACTGGCTAAGGTGACTAAAGGTTACAGACTAACACAGTTGTATTTCTGCAGTAAAACAATACATGGTTAAAGCTATCAGAAATCCATGCTGTGATCTGAAGTCCTTAAACTAAATTACTACAAAATATGTATATAAAAATCCACCTTCACTTACTTTCTTCTATGACCAGCACATTTTTCTTCACTGCTAGTAGCCCAAAATGAGATGAACATTTAGATTTTAATATTTCTTAGTTAAAAGACTTCTAACTTTGTAGGATCCAGTGTGTGACACACTTTACCTTAGTATTTATTCCAGTATTCAGTATCCAACGCACTAATGAGAAAAGAAAGTGATAAAAAAACACATGGTGAAGCAGAGTAATACCTAAATTGAGGACTGATAAGAGGTTCAAGGGAAACATCACCATCTGACAAAGTTCAAAATATTTGAGGGGACTCCTGCTCTTTTGGATAGAACACACTGAGGATCCCAGAGATTTGTCACAAACCTTTGTTGAAATACTGCAAGGACAGAAAATAGTGTCACATGAGGCATTTTCAAACTGCCCAGGTCATGACTTTCGTCTATACACTTTTAATTGGGATAAGATGAATTTTGAAAGTCAAACGTTGAATCACTCTGCCACTGATCTAGATGAACTGCTCTGATTATCAAACTAATGATACGATAATAAAACTAATTAGTAGCTTGAGGATTCTGCACATATATTTTAGATCCACATATAAGTTATATTCTTGGAGAGATCTTAAAACTATAGGTAGCTTGGAGTATAGTAAAACTTTGTACACAGCCTTGCAATGTGAACATATATATCCATTACAGAGGAAGTATTTGTGAAATATGGGCTACTCAAGGAGAGTATGAATTAAAGGTTATGTAAAAGTGTCTCAGAAAATGATCTAATTGATGCTTCTCTGAAGTGCCAGTTTGAACAATTTTATAAAGATACTCTAACAATTCATAAAGTGCAATTTTAAGAAGTGATATAAGAATGTGAACTTTAATACCATTGTAATCAAGAATCATCTCAGAAATTAATGATCACTTTTATGGTAGTGTAATTCATAGAGTTCTAATCCCATCAATTGGTATTTTGAACACTGAATTGTGTCTATTTCTCCCAAAACAGTCAGTTTACATTCCTCTATAATTAAAATATAACTAAAAAATATGCCCTGAACACACAACTGCAATGCTTTTAGCATCCCTTCAGTCAGGGAGTCAGCTGAGCACACCACACACTCCATTTTTAGCAGTCTTTTCAGTATACAGAAAAAAAGTCAGGTAGCAAATTGCTTCTCAGGTGATTGTGCAGGCTCTGATCCAAAATCCACTTATATAAACAGGAACATTCACATTCACTTTAACAGGCTTTGGCTCATGCTCCAAGAAATGCGCATTTTGCTTACATTCCAGGTTAGCACAGCTCTGCTTAATTATTAAACACCTGAGAACTAGCTCAACATTTCTGTATAATGCAATTCCCAGTTACCGGTAAGAAAATACCAATACATTGTTTCTCAAGTGAAATTAGTGTTCTTAGAAGGTGTGACATCAACATCTTGAAAAGCTACGTTTTAATGCTGGAAACTTGGGCTCAGGCTTGCTCAAGTTGATGGCTGAATTTATCCTTAAAACAATGACAGCATGAGAAGGAGGTTTTGCCACAACTGAGCTCTTCAGAGTTTTCATTTGTTTGGACTTGCACTGTGCAAGTGTATTATAGCCGAAATGGGAGATTTTATCAATGTATGTTGATGGGTGTTGTATGTCAAATCCACAAAAGAAGTGAATTTGATACAAGCTGAGACTTTACTGAGAGATATGGACACTTACAGATCTGGAAGCTTCTACTTCAGTCACCACTATAACAATCAATACCCAGATCAGACAGACTACAAAGGGAAAACACTGCACAAATATTTGAAGCTTGATATGACTTTTTTAACTTCCATCCACTTTAACAGTCATGCATTTTAATAATTCCAACAGTTGTTTGTAAAATATCCCACATGTGAAGATAAACCTGATATTGATGCAAAATTATTATTATTCTAAATTTAATTTGCTCTTCACAAGCTATTTAAGACTTTTTAAGTATTAAAATTGAAGTGGAAAGCAAGCTGTAAGAAAGATGTCAACAACTACCCACCACTTCCTTAGTTTTAAGGTCATTCTATGCAGGACCAACATGTAGAAATAAAAAACCATGAAGCAGGCTGTGGAATACTGGCTCATACTGGTTCTGGAGACTGACACCCTGACCTCTTCCTTCCTCTCTCTTCCCTGTGTGTGCAATCTGCTTTGATGATAAACTGAAGACACCTTCTAGTGAAGTCTCTTCACACTGTGGTGTTTCTGTCAAATGTTTGTTATATCAGCTTCCTACTGAGGGTTTGCCAGAAAGCTAACATAAACCACAGGTTAAAAGAACTTGTCCTAAATATTTAGCAGTTTCTAGGCATTGTTACACGAGCCAAAGCCTTTTTCCTGCAAGAGAATGCTGTTGGAGACAGCCTCACAGCCTAGGGCAGTATCAGCACATCCCTTCCAAGATCAAGCAAAAGACTCATCAAACTGCAAAATAGACAGACAGACATGTTGTGTTCCAAGACAGCAGCAATTCCCAAAACACTTCCAAAACCAGAATGAACAGATGAGTGATTTGTAGCTTTTAATATATGCACAAGACCTGATTCTCATCTCAGTTGGTATAAAATGTCTAAAGCTTTTAATGACAGAGTATTTGATCACAGGAGAGCTTCATTCTCCATTCATGCAGTGCAAAGCCAGTATTAACTTTGGAAATGGTAGGGCTGATCCAATAAAAGTTCACTGTATTGACATCACTATAAAACTGAGGTCATAACTTGACCCCTTCACTGTAATAAGGGTGGTAAACCCTTTACCAAGAAACCCTTTTAAAACAAACCTTAGAATGGAGAAATATTCATAGCAATAGAATGTAATAATGCAACTGTCTCAAGGATTTTACCACTATATCTTCAATTAACAATATAATAGTCTCACTTGCTATAACTTGCATTAGACACTAAACATAAGGCTAAAAGCAAAAGGTAAAAGTTCAGATTTCTTAGGGTTCATGGCCTTTTTTAACTGCTGCGTTCAGGAAGTGACTATCAGGCATATCTCATGCTTCAGCTTATGCCTCAGTTTCCCTACTAGTAATCTGAGATAATAAATCCTTTCTTAGGAAAAGTTCTAAGCCTCTCCATCATCTGCATAAATTAAATTTGTATTGTTATTAGCTATCTTCAACAAATTGTTACTTTGTTTATTGCCAACCTGTTTCAAATTACACACATATAAACCATGCAGTTGCGTAAATTTAGTTTACTGATTTTAGTAAAAAACATCTTTTAAATTAAAAGCTGCTATCTATTTTATTGCTTAGTTTGTACTTTGCTTATTGCTGTGTGTCTGCCAAATTCATCTAATCAACACAACAATCTAACTACAATCAAAGACAGTGGGAGTATTTATAAATCCAATCTGCTGCAGCAAATATGAAAGAATACAGACATTACAGTATTCAGAAATAACAACCCAGAGGGAACCAGAGTATCTGTTGTTTTCAAAACTTTTTTTCCTAATCCTTTCATAATTCCATTTGCACTTTTCTTTTGAGTAAACAGCCATGCTACCTTTAAAAGCATATTGCATATAACAATTTAAGCTAAAATATCAAAGTAAAAAAACCGAGAAAGTCCGTATTTCCAACACATTACATCAACAGAGCTAACCCTTATACAAGAGAAGGCATGTACTTTCTGTCCATGGCAAGGAAAGACCACATATTGTGGCTTTTTCCCTGTCTAAGATAAATTTCACATGTCATTTGAATTTGACATCAGATCACCTGCTTGCTAGAAGCAGAATTGCACCACCTCATCTAGTTTAAATTAGTTGACTTCAAGCTGGCTGTACACCCAGATATTTAAAACTGAAATCTGTCCCCAAACTCACATTTAATTCACTCCAACTGGCAAACCACTGGGCTCACATGAGAGAGAAAGTAAATGCACAGAAGCTCAGGGAACAATCCATGCGTTTTATTTTGAATATGGTCCTGGATATGATCTGACAGGATTATATGGCCATGGGCATGTATAGCCTGTATGCCACATGCAGACATGTATCTTAATTCTCCAGGGCAACTTAGATCCATTTTATTCGTACAGATCATGCACCTACTTTCCAGCCTTTTTAGCCAGTCCACTCTAGCCTGCTGCTTTTCATTCCCACTTCGCTGTGACCCCATTTGTGATCTGATTCTTGCCTCAGTCTCATCTGCATTAAGCAGAAGTGACTCCTGTGACTACAGAGGTGGGAAAACAGAAACCATCTCAATGTGCAAGAAAAGTCAGGTAGCAGATCCAGGGTAGTTACAAATACATTTTCACTGTATATGGAGCTGTGTTCCGGAACATCTTACATTTCTAAGGTGCTGCAGTTTCAATATGTTAGGCCAAATTCAGTCGGTGTAAATTAAGCAGACTTTGCCCTCAAGGAATGGTAATAGATATTTCTGGCTCATAGCACAAAGTAATGGTGGCTTTCCTGACTTCTGTTCTCACAGTAACACTTCCCAAATGATACATTTTGTTGCTTTTCTTGCAAATCATTGGACTGCCACGACATCCTTGAGAAACATCTGACCTCATTTGGCACCATTTTATTTAAATGTTGTGGGGATTCCTTCTAATTTACACAGACCTCATGTTTCTCAGCAACTGGACTTCCAAAGTGGACCTGACAGATGGCACAATTTTGCCAGGGCAACTGAAGTTTTGGGGAAAAAGCTATTTGTTGATTTGTTTGTTTCAGACCAGTTGAATGTTTTAGATTGAAAAACACTTCTAGGTTTCATAGGTTCATGGAAGGAACTAACCCAACCATACTTTATAGCCAATTGTCAAGTATTACCATGCTGCAAAAAGCCAGCTGTTGTGATTTATATGACCAGCAGAGCACACCCTAAAAGTTATCTGTGTTAACCAATACTTGGGTGAACCACTATTTTTCAGCCAATTTTCTGTCATTTTAAGGTTTGTATTTGTAAGACTTGCAATACATGAACTTTGCAAGAAATTAATGAAACAATGTGTCTTGTTAATGTGCAAAGAGAAAGTACTATTCCTTGAAATAGAAAAGGTTAGAAGAGAAGAAATAAAATTCAGAAAATGAGCTTTTTAGAAAGTACTGAATCTGCATTCAGGGTGAAGATCTGATAAATATTGAGTAAATAAATTCAAGTTCATAATACCTGAAGAACAGTTCAACTTCAACCATATCATTGTCCAGAAAAGCAAATACAAACTTGCTCCAAAGCAAAACAACATTAGCGAAATCGGGAAGAGGACAGATAGACAGTAAGTTATGGACATAAAATTCTTTGTACCAAAACAAATTAACCCTAACCTAAGGCAAGCCTTTTTCTTCTAGCCCTTCATTTAAAGGTTTTACAATTTATGTGTTTCTCAGGGGAGGTCTGCTCTGATTTCACATTTCACAGCAGCACATGTGGAATCTGTTGCAGCACAAAGCACATGATCCAGCTGATATTAGGAAATCCAGTTTTCACAAGTGGGAAACACACTGGAAGTGAGAGGTAACCAGAATTCAGTTCAATTGCACCAGGCCATATGAGAATGTTTGCAGAAATGACAAATAAGGGTAATAACAATCAGAAGTCTGTCAGTCCCATCCTGCATCTGAGAACCTTTGGAGAGGAAAAACTTCAAACAAAACCAACCCACTACATTATTGTTTGAAAGGTAGTAACATTTTTTAAGTGGATGTATAATTGTCATTAATATTAAGACTGGAAAATGATTATGACAACCATTTCATTTACTTATTGCCTTCAAGTACCCAGAAAAACATATGCTTGAAAGTTCCCCACACGGTAGAAGTAAGTCACCAATTGCCCAGAGAAAAACCCCCAGTTTGCATGAACTTGAATATTTAATGATCTTTAAAATTTAGCATGATCTCAAATCAAAAGCAAAATACACAGTACCTAATCTGACTTCAAAATAGTGTTGCTCCAACAAAGGAGTTCAGAAGAGGCTACACTCATCATGCATCTGTAGATGCAGGCAGAGAGAAAAATAAATCTGTTCTACAGTAATTACTTGTAAACACACAAAACCTAATTCATGCCATGGAATTCATTAAGTCAGTTTAATAATTCCAGAGAAATGCTTACTAAATTCTACAGTACTTAGAGCAAAACAAAAAAAACCCAAAACCAAAACCAAAACAACCCCCCAAAAAAATCCTTCCTTTTTTCTTTTTAATTTAATCTTACAAAAGGTTTATGCACATATCTAACACTGTGTTTCTATAGATTCATAGCAAATGTATATTGATGTAGATGATATAGATGATATGCATCTTTAAAGGTACCATTACTTTACATTTGTATTCTTAAATAAAATGAGATGCAGCTTCCTTATGAAAATTTATATAAGAATTAAACTTACAACTTACACAACTTTTAAAATATGTCTGTCTCATCCATGCTCATCTTATAGAGCTGTGTCTGCTGAGCTTTATCTTGGGAGAGAGAGTTTTCTAAAGTTCCCACAAGCTTTCTATTAATTATATAGTTATTTTTACAACAAAGGATTTGGGTAGAAAAGAATTTATCCTCTGCCATGAATCCAGAAACATATATCTATTTAGCTATATATACGTACACACACACATCATGAGGAGTACCAATAATATCAGGAAAAAAAAAATCAAGCAGCCTTTTAGAACTGCATGATCCAGATAACTTTACTGTTTTATATTGTATCCCAAAGCAGGTGGAAGTACAATTTTGAAGGTTCTACCTTCTCTTACATCAAAACCATAGAAACACCTGTGCTTAACATTTGATTTCCCATTGTGAAAATAGCTTCTAAAATTATTCTATTCCTTGGAATGTAATATTGGTCCCATGATGGACTAGAGCAAAACAAACAGGGACACTGGTTCGAAGACACTTAAAGATTTTATTTTATTGTATTATGTCTACAAAGTGCAGCTGTGCTTCTTATATGTTGATACATGTTTACTTCTGAGTATACACTACATATCTTAAAAGTGACTAAAACCTCAGAAAAGAAAAACCAACATATTTTTCTAGTGATCATCTAATTCACTGTGGAGCTTGAAACTTAGCTCACTTAAGGCAATAAAGTGAAAAGTCAGTTTATAAGCTGTTTCATGGTATAACTGACGAGCCCACCAGCAAGCTATATCCATAAAACACAGAGATGAAACCACCAAAATGCAGTTTGATAGAGTATCAAAAACATGTATACAGTACCTATCTCAAAGCAGATATTCTATTTCAGTTTCTTATTTATACTCATGGTTTCTCATTAAGTAAAATTAGATTATATATCTTTTGAGATCCTAAGATGGGGAAGATTACTCATTGCAGGAGTGTGTGTAGTTACTTTAAGTCAATAGAATGCGTCTGCTTGCATAATAGATGACTTTTTACCTGAAGCAAGAAAGGCTACCCAGAAGTATAAACTGTTCTCCCCAGTGGTTTTTCTTCAGCTAATCCCCAATACACCTGCACAGGAAGATGTGAAGCAGTCATTTCTATAGAACTAATGAACTCAAAGCAGTAGTATCATCTGAAATCTCACTATTCCCTTTCAGAAAGGTTCAGCCATAGGATGAAAAGTTGGCTTCTTACCTTCCAAAGATCACAGTGTATTAAAGAAATTAAGGGAATATTCATTCCAACCTTATTTAGCTAAAACAATCTTATTCTGGATGTGATTTCAATATGAATATCACTTCTCGTCTGCAGTGTGCTACTCATACCTACACAGGAAGTTACTTTTCGCTTTAAAGAACCAGTGAGATGGATTGAATTTGAATATCCATTTTTCTGACCTGTCCCTTCCTGCCCCTGCTAAAATCATGTTTATCACTGCTCTCCTTTTTGTAGTGCTTATTCCCAGGCCAGCATCCTCTCACAGGCCTGTTACCTGCTCGCCTGGGCAACTGGCAGCACCAACTGTACCTCATCACAGGCTGCACCTGTCCCAAGGAGTCGGGCAGCAACTGTGCAATGAATGACCAAAATACTCACAGGCTCAGAAATGGGAAGAGGCTCAGTCTGCCAGCCTTTCCCTACATGGGGCTGCTAATTCAGCAACCTACCAATTTGCAATAAACCAATATTTTTGTGATCTTTAACCCTGTCAAATTCAGGAGCAAGACAGAGACAGACTGAACTAAAAATACTTATCACCAGTGAATTCATACATGCCTTGTTTCCACCGTATAAATCCAAGGATGTTTCCAAACATTCATTGTCTATGACATAATGTATGCATGACTAAAATCCACAAGGCTGTCACTCAGGACAAAAAAATTCAGTGCAAGTAAACAGAAAAAAATGATCCCACTCCGACAACCAACAACATGGGGAACAAATTGTGATTTTTCCTGCTACAGTATTGGAAGCAAACTTCTGTGTCACCAAAATTGAAAGAAACCTTATCTAAATTAAAGACCTCAATGTTAAGTATCTACAAAATTGAAACTTTCAGGATTTAAAATTTGTAACAATAAATTTTACAGATGTTGGTTGTTAGAGCTGCTTGACAGAAAGAGCAAAAGATCAACAAAACATAACAAAAGAAAAGAAAAAGAGGAAAAAAAAAAGAGAAAGGAAAAGTAGCAACTGCTAATTCAGAAAACTTCCATGTGATAAAAATATGCTTGTCCTAACATCAGGTAATTTATGATTATGCCTTCTGTTTTAGGATTTTAACAACAATTTGAGCAAGGTGGCTTTTCTTCTCCCTCATTCGCTAGCGGAGGACATGAGCCTTGAAAATCCCTTACTACATTTCAGTTTTAAGAATTAGTGGTCTTTCTGTATATTCAAATGAAAAGAGACAAAATCTCTTTAGATCTACTTACATGGTTCATTATGTATGATTCACAAATGTTCCTGTTAGCACTTCACTGAGAACTGTCAGGCTAATAATTAGATCACAGTTGTTTTCAGTGACATTTGTGAACTATAAACACAGGTCTAGAAAACTTCTCAGGATCCCAAAGACCTCAGTCTGTTAAGGGATGCTTATGCGCCAATTTTTACCTGAAGTCTCACCATATGAGCAGCACAATGCAAATTATTCCTTCTAGGAAGCAGTGACCTATGCAAATGCATGCTGCTGAACAGAAAACAGGCTCAAAGCACTTGTGTTTATATGATCTTGTGTCTTACAGAGCAATTCAAAAACTATTTTCATAAATTTATTTTTGTAAATAATTTAGCAATTTGTAGTGATCTGTTTCCCAACATAAGCAATTTAAATTACTGGAATATCACTTAGATTAAAGAACTGCTTATCATGGAAAGAATCCATAGCAATAATAAATTTTTGTGGAAAGAGTAGACAGTATTAAGATTACATTTAATATGTATGAGGATACTGCTTGTCATCTGGAGCCTATAAAAACATCTCCCTTTTTATGGTAATATCACCGTCATACGCTTTTTAATGTAGAACAGGAACCATCAGCTTCTCACTTTCCATTCTTAAATAACTATTAGCTGACTCCTTCCTCATTCATGGGGGGGGGTTATGTATGATCATATCATCTTCATGTGTCTATGTTCCTACAACATGCTCTGAGCCCAAATAACTCTTCTGTGCACTTTTGCAGAAAACAAACTTGGAAGGTCTCTACAAGTTTACCCACAGTCTGTCCTCCTGCCTAAATAAGGGTCAGTTATGTTCTGAGCCACTGACTCCAACAATGATGTAACAGCACTTCTTTGGAATTGTGCTCATGCTAATATTTTGCCTAATTAAGCCTGCTCTGGAAGTGGTTTTTAAATGTAGGAGTTAAATATCTTGCCTTAATTTAAAGGAAAAATGTCTGGAAGTGCTTCCATTTAATGGACTCATCTTCAGTTTACTCAGTGAGCTACCTGAGTTAAGTATTTTTTGAAAACAAAAGAAGCAACATCTACTGGACATAAACCCTAAAAAAATGAGGTTAACTCTCTTCTCCCTCTCCCTAGACTCTTAGAAGGAAGTGGCTAAGACAGGTGTTGCCTAAGGTACACTTACTGATCAACCCTTAATGGATTTCAGGTAAAACCCTCAATCTTTGTGCTCTGTGCAAGGGAATACAGATCATGACAAATGGTTTGCTTGCCTGTCTACAAATACCACTAGAATTGTTTAAACATCCTACAAAGATCCAGATTCTAGTCTGAAACTAAAATTCTATGTGATAATGTTATAACCCAGAGATTCTGTGACTTCCCAAAATATTATTGTATCAGAGGAGACAGAAAATTCATCTCTGCCAAAACCTCATGAAGAGTGAGCTCAGCAGAACTTAATCAGGACAACTGTTTCAAAACAGAAGATAGCAAGAACATATTTGACACAATCCTGCAGAACTGGATACTCCACAGCTCCTCTGGGTAGTCCATTCTGGTACTTCACTGTATTTGTTTCCCCTCTGGTTGTGACACAGATTGTTTGCTGCCTTTGGTTGTGATGAAATCCAGCTCAGGACTCAGCTCAGCTTGGCCATTTCGTATTTCTGATTTAAAACTTGTGTTTATGTACTTCACCCATTAACTGGAAGCTCTGCAGTAGCCGGAACTATAAATAACCAGTATGCTAGAAACGTGAAGAAATCTAGTTGTAAAAGGACATAGAAGTAGTGCTGAAATAAAGTAAGTCGGCAGAAAATAATATAGCAAATCTCATTAACACATTGTGGAGCAACATTGTAAGTTAACAAGGACAGATATTTAAAGCACGTTTAATTGACATGCAATTTTTCAGTATATACCAAGGCAAAGTTGATAGTATAAAAGTCTTGACAACTGGAAATTATCTACAGAATTTTATAAGAAAGTACTTGCAGATGGAAATGTAAATTACATTTCAGACAAAACAGCCAGTGCAATAAAAGTTGCTTTTAATAAAACATGAGTGCAGTTGTGTTTTGCCAGTTAGTTTCAGGAAAAAAAAAAACCATAATTATTCTTTTTCTAGCTAATATGTATCCCGGAACTGCACTTTGCTATTGTACATTCTAATTATTTTGATTAGTTGTATTTTTAGTTTTAAGAATGTTTTATTAATTAGATCTTTTGAAATCAAGATGTATGTTTCTTTCAGCCACACATTATGACCTAAAAGTATAAAGACTTTGCAGAATTGCTCTTACATATCCTTGGAGGGAAGATTAAAACAAGAGAGATCACTTTTTAAAACACCCAAAATACCACTAATCACCAAAACCCAGCAAAAACACCACTTGACAAATAATATTTAATCAAGCTTATTTTGGAAAAGAGAACTAACTTGAATCTTGACAGGAGGAAGTGTCATAGAGACTACTCATTTACAGATAAACCAAACCACTCCAGCTTTTGCAGGCAAACCCTGAACAGATGCCATGTTCTCAGCCTCTCTCTGCGGCTGGAAATGTGGACAAGGTACAAAACAAAACTATAGAGAGCACACAGTGCGCTCTTACCACAGACAGAAATCATGTATTCTTCAATGCTTAAAGTCAGTAAATAACATGAAGTCACTGGAATTATTTGAGCATTTAATGTTGGTGCCTTCTTAGTAGAAAGATCAAAAAGGTCACTTGTTCTCTGTCATAATTAGCAATGTAATTATGCTAATTACATCAGAGGAAACATTTCCCCAGCCTACAAGAAGTCAGTGTGAAGAAATAAATTGAACTTGAGAAAGACTAAAAACCTGGCAAATAAACTGCTAATGGATATGTCTAATATTTGACTGTTTCAGTTCAAAGGTAGTTTAAGATAGCATATGAAAATCTAGGGTACAAATACTACTTTTGAGTAACAAAATAAACAAGCTCATAACCATTAAAAATATTTCAAGGAAATAAAAATATCCATCTGTCTATTGGACCAATTGAGGAATTCTGAATATGGGGGTATTTTGGTACACTGACATCAGACTGAGTTCGAAGTGAAGCACAGTTCTGGAAAGATAAAGTAGTAAGATAAAATGCCATCCCTTAAGTATTTGTTCAGCGTACAAGTTGATAACAAAAAAAACTTCTCAATCTCTGTGTCTGACTGCCTGTGCTCAAGCAAAAATTGGATTGCACCAAAACCTGCTTTGAATTGATTGAAAGTGACATCGGCAATAGCAAGTAAAGGCAAGGCAGGACAAAGGTGAAAAGGAAGGCTCACCAACGAAGAAAGCCTCTCACAGATTTGTCTACTCTAGCAAGAGATAAAGGTCATGCACGGAATTCTTCTTGAGTGATGACAATAATAAGGTAAATAACAGTACAGCTGTACGAAGTGACCCTCACCAAACTTTGAAGGCAAGAATATTTATTTTTATTCAGTATAAAAAAATGCAAGCTGTTTGTTCCTAATCGTTGTGACTGATTCACCAATGTTGAGCGTACCTTGAACATCCAACAGATAAATGGATTTTAAGGAAATGTATAATATATAAAAGATAGAGGTTTGCTGATGCCCATAGGAACATTGTTGAAAAGGAATCTGATGAGATTGAAGGTGAAACTTTGAAAATTTTAGTCTCTTTTTCAACTATTGTTTTGAAAGCCTTTCTGGACTTCTGTGTTCACCACATTTTGAGGTAGAATTTCAACCTAAACAGCAATTTTGAAATGATACCTATATTTACTTTAAGTACCCTTATTTTTCATTTATTTTATATTTTATATCTGAATCATTAGAGCTCATTTCTGTTGTGTTTCAGAATTCATTCTCTGCTCAATAATCTAGTACTTTTGCAATCATTAAAAAAATAATCTAGTACTTTTGCAATCATTAAAAAGTCACCATAAGATAAGGAGAAATGATTAGTTCAAAAGCCACAGACCCTGGGTAAGAGAAAAGGCAATAAATAGCTTTAATTTTATAACTCTTGGCAGAAAGGTATGACAGGGGTTATAAAAATAAATATTTTTATCTGAAAAATATTCCAAACAACCACTGTTATTAATCATGCAATGACCAAAACTTGCACAAGTCCAAACTCATAGGATCCGAGAATCTTTAGGTTAATGATTTGCTGCAAGGAATTAAAAAATGAAAGACACAAAACAAACAGCAAGGTTACAACCAGAACACTACATTATGAAATAATATTCTCATACAATATTGTAGATTTTATTTTACAGACAGAAATAAACAAAAGAAAAATGGTCATGGGAGCAACTTATTCGTAGTCTTTTGTCATGCAGTTTGCTGAATTAAAATCGTTCAGGATTGTCAGAAGACAATCTAAAGACACATTAAATTATCCCCAGCTCTAAAGGAAGATGTGAAGTTTAGCTTTGATTTTATTGTGATAGAGAAAAAGACCATTCTATTTAAAACTAAAGATTTTGTTCCATCTCAATCTGTCCAGCACTTCCTGGGCACACTCACTACACAATGTAAAGTTAAAAATGGTTCAACAAGAAAGGAAAAAAAATGCACAAACATGTCCCCATTCTCACTACTTTCCCACAAATTTGGAGTGGTTCCCGGTGTGTAGTAGCAAAGGCATCAATCACATCTCCATTCCAGCAGTCTGCTGTTCTGAGGTGCAGGAAGGATTTCATCACACCTGTCCCTCAGTCCTTGCACTGGCTGTGCCACCAGCACACGACTACTCTTCATATCGTAGGATGTAAATTGTTTTCATCATTAAGTTACAGTAACAGTAGGAAGTAAAGCTCTGCAAAGCAGCTTTGACTTAGAGGAGAATTAAGACATTAGTGCAAATCTGTTCCTATGACTTATGTAAATGTAAGTTTTTGTTTAAGCTATGTAAAGACAACTTGTTCATACAACAAAATCCGATAGTTCTGTGAAAGTTTCTGTATATTCCTTTTTATGCCAAGACTGTTTTTATATATGTATACACAGGGAGTGAGTATGCACATATTATATACTAAAAGTAAAGAGCATTCAGCAAAACAGAAATCTTGCAAACTAACTAATAATCAAGTTATAATCTCTCTGAACATGCCATAGGGGGTTTTTTTTGTTTGTTTGTTTGTGTTTTTTTTTTTTTTTTTTTAATGAAAGAAGATGTCGGAGTATAGCTCTTTATTAAAAACCCAATTTCCACCTACAATATAGTGATGTCCTTGGTTATATGACTACAACCAGGTCCTTAGCTGGAAAATACAAATAGTAGTATGTATGTCATAAACTAATCCAGGTAGGTTTTGGATTAAGTCTGAAGCAGACTTTGAGATGTAAAATAATTTTTCCTGTATGTTGTAATACTACAATGTTGCAATTACAAACAAAAACCAAGACAAACCAACCTTAAGCATCTGCTAAAACAAGGTCTAGTCTCTTATATAGGAATGTTTGATTAGCCTTTTCACCTGACTGAATTTATAATCCTAATACTTTTGGAGGTTTAAGGTATTAATAGAACAATTTGCTATTGTTATTTATGTTTTATTCCTTTAACAGAGCATAATATGTGTATTAATATAAATTTGAGCACCATGAGATGCATGGAATGTTTTTACCAATTAAGTAATTTTCATCAGTAGGCCATGCTGGAATAATTCTCTATGAATAAAAAAGAATGAATGAATGAAACTTTAAACCACATCTAATAAAGAAAGGAATATTTACCTGATAGCATTCTAAATTTTTTTTTCCTGTCAATAGACCACTTTTTTTTATTTTTACAGTATATTTATATGAAAAAATAGCCATTTTCCTACAGCTGGCGCGCCTGATCCATGCCATATTTTCAAGAAGCTATAGTTTTCCAGTGAAGGAAAAATGACAATCTATTAACACTTTCATGAAAATACAGATTGTTTTTAAAGTGTACAAAATTATTAACATGCAAACACAATAAGTGACCATTCAAGCTCATTGTGAATAAACCCACACCTAACTACCTGGATATCTTGATTCAATACACATGCTATTTAAAAACCTGCACACGAATATAGCTCCTGCAACAAGTGAGGTTGTAATGATTAAGGATCTATAATTAAGAGTTCTAAAATACAATGCTTGCTGTGCATTATTTGCTCCAGAAAATTATGCATTCTTAAGAATTCAGTTTGCTTTTAAGTGAAAATCTTACAACAAACACCTAATTTCCCTCTGTGACTAGCAAATTTTGTTCTACGATGTAAACTGGTTCAGGTTAGGGCATGTTTGTAGCCACTTAGAAAAACACCACGTACCTCCCACTTCTCTTTTGTCCCCCCATATAACAGATTCATCTCACTTCTAGATATCTTCTCCAGTGAGTCTAAGCAGCTTTGAAAAAGAATGGAAAATGCGCTATAACAAAAGTAAACAAATTTCAGAATTTGAAATCCATTTATATGACATTTGTAGAACACACATGCATTAAGTGGCTTTAAAAAGAGAGATGATTAAAAAAAGCAGTGGAAGTGGAAATTGCTTTTTCAGGTTTCTGTTTACTGATCAGACTCCAAACTTTTAAATTTTCCTAACCTCCTCATTAACAGTTCATGTTGTCCCCTGGAAAAAAAGAGGGAATTATTGTGAAACCCATCATATCCTCCCATTTCCTTTCCTCTCAGGCAGGCTATCATGCAGCATTGTTAAAGTTTAGCACCACTTCTATGTTATCACACAGTGCACCAAGCAGTGTCTCAAAGACTGTTTATTCCCATGAAAAAAGGAATGGTAAAAGCAAAGCTGAGGGTTTCACCATTGCAGTGTTCACCACTGACCAAACACTTCAGTCACTTCTTCAGCATGGCCATGGCCCAGCTTCCCTCCCTGCAAAACGTGACTCTGGGACAGTCCTGCTGCACTGCTTGCTGCTCAGGCACTTCAGTCATCAGGTTGTGCAGTTGCAAAATTGAAGAATAGATCAGTTTGCACTCACACTTCAAGAAGACAAAGTGTGCAAAGACTCAATGAAATTTACCACAGGCAGTTTTTTGGAATTAGTTTTCAAAATCACACATCACAAACTGTAATTAAACTGCTCAGGACAGCAAGCTAATAATTAGCTTTGAAGAGCAACCTGCTCTAAGCTCTTAACAATGTTTCTCACACTGAAGAATCAGAAAGACAGGTGCAGTGTAAAAATTTGCTATAAATCCATTTAAATGAACATTGCATTTTATATGGGCCAGTATGCCCACCAAATCTGTGCCTGGGAAATTCTACCACCTCACCTGTCAGGGCAGGAGTGAGTTTTCCAAGGCTATATTTTGCCAGCATCTCAGTCTGTCCCTTTACCTGAGCTTACATCTGCCTGAAGGCAGAAGGCAGAGAGCAACAATTTCTCTGGCTCTGAGAGGTTTGGTCCATGGCACTCAGTTCTCACAGTGTCCAAAAAACCTCCCCTGTAAAGCAAAGCTTTAGGTCACCTGATCAGTGTTCAGGTGATTTAAAATACTGCACTAAAAGCCAGATGAGTCCACATATGGTTTCTAACTTGAGAGGTGAATACACAGATAAATTTTGATCAGAAAAGGAGGTGTTCTTTGTTTGCTCAAACGAAATAATGAATTTTTCAAGAGAAAATAAAATCAAACTTAGAAGCGAAAAAGGAGAGATGTGTGGGAAGCAGGAAAGTACCTGGATTTCTGCTTTGTTAGATGTTTGTTGTGGAAACAATATGCTCAATTTTAATGAGAGTTGACATCACCAAGAAAACTCCCTGCCATCATTGCACAACTAACTTTTCTTTGCTGATTTTTCTTTTCTTTCTTTCCTTATTTTTTAAAAATACTGAGCTAAACTTTTTATGCTTCTAAGTAATTATAAAGGAAGTAGGAAAATCTTCAAAGTGGGAATACTGAGAACCTGTAATTGGGCTGTGAAGATAATAAAGTATCTATGCTGCCTTTCTAAAAAATTTCTGAATGGCAATTTTCAACACTGTTGAATGCCAGCCAAAAACTGAAGGTGGTATAAAACATTTTAAAAACATTACTTTTTAACAATGCCGAGAAACAGAATGGCACCATTTTAATAGCCATATGCCATAAAGACTATTTTTATTTAGGAAAATCTATTTTAATTTAAATATCATAAGCCCATGAGCTATAACAAACAATATTTTTTTCCCATATGCTTGGAATTATTGCGAAGAAAACTTACTTCTCCCCCTCCTTTAGAAGTCTGAACATACATGTGTGTTTATGAGTATGTGTCTGTTTACAGTGATGGAAGGAAACCACTAGACTCCATTAGTTAATGTAATGGCAAAATACCAAAAAGGAGGTCTTCCCTTGGGGTTGGCTTTTTATCCCATATCATTCACCAGTCCATTTTCCATATAATCCCTTTCTTGCAGCAGCTCTCCACAGCAAGCTGCTAGTGGTAACTGCCATCGACCCAGATGATGTGGAAAGTTGCTATAATTTCTTTCATCTGCTCTTTTCCTGAATTATGCACTGTATGGTTTAAAGGCAAGTTCCCTTTGCCAGGTGTTAAGAAATGGAAATGTGTGTGTGTGCATTTGTGCGTATTTACCTGCTGGGGACTGGAAGGAGCATTACAGGCTCCCTTCTAAGTCTTTGAGCAGCATCACTTAGAATGAGTTTTGAAGACCAGATTTCTTCTGCATATTTTCCAGAGCAGAACACCAATGAAACAAAGGTATGTGTGGTGTTCTATTAACTTTTTGAAATTTTAAATTCATTATGTAAGTCTGAAAACAGCTATAAACAATGAAATTGGCATGTAATTTCTTGGCATCTTTTTAAATTTCTTTTCTTTTAATATAGCATTTAGAAATTTGAAGGCTGATTTAATAGTTACTTCAGGTACTCAAAACTGTGACTATACACATCTGATACTTTATAAGACTTCAGTGTTAAACTGCAGATGGCAAACATGGCTTACATTGGACTGTGCTGTGAGATGCAAAGGATCATAGTAGAAGAAATAGGATTTAAAAAAAAAAAAAAAAGCTTTTCCATAACTGCTAAACAAAGCAAATCTGTTATATGCTCACCAGCACTTTACTTGGAGCAAACAGAGAGCCACCTTATATGCTTAAGATGGAATTTCCTTTTTTGAAGTGGTTTTACCAATAAATTAGCCTGGCCTTTGAACTGTAAGAATAATACATGCAACTAAACTCATCACACAATTTAGAGAAGTCTGAGAGAACACTGTGTAATTTACATTAAAGTGAACTTGATGTTTAATAAACCAGTAACAAAAGCCATTATAATTAGTCATCTGTTGTTTTAAAGAATTCCACTAAAAATCACATCTATTTCTGTGTTCAGAATTGGGATATAGTCTAAACCAAGAGCTTTCCACTAGCAAAATTACCTTTTCAGTAAAAACCAGACAAATAACAACAACAAACAAACAAACAAAAAACCCCACAATAAACCCCTCAAGCTTTATATCCCTAATTCACTTTGCTTCACAGTGGTACAATGAAAATGATGAGAAACAAAGAAAAATCCTTAGGTAAGAACATATTTTCTCTCTCCTTAAAATTGTCAAACTCCTACTTAAAGTAGGAAGGAGAACATTTGAAAGTGTGAAGGCATCTTATCACCCTTATGATTAACTCCATCTGTGGCTTGGAACAGCTCACGAAATTCTTTTTCCTACAAAATGTAGACGTGTCCACAGCTCACTGGAGGTTCCTACGAATTAGAACTGTACACCTGTAGTGCACACATCTCCACTCCAACACAGTCCTGGTCCAACTGTCACAAGCAGGGGACAAGTCCCTGGTGTGCCACAGCTGCAGGGCTGTGGGAGCAGAGACACCCCAAATTCCCAGCAGCAGCTGAGGCTCAGCCCTTCCCCAAACAGGGACTGTAATTGCCCAAGCAGACCACTACCATCTAAATACACCAAACTTAGCATCACTTGGTACAACCCTTGCCTTGTAAAAGGGTATCTCCCTCATCTCTCTGTATCCAGTCTGGTACTATTTACATGAAGCTCTTCAGAATTATTATTAAACACAAACTAAAGCTGCTCTTCTAAACCAAACATCTTTGAACTTCAGTCAGTCCCCCTCAAACAAATAAGCTGTTTTGAAAATTATTTCCAGGGCGATGCCTGTTGCCATAGAGATGACATTAAGTGAAAAGGACAAAAAATATAGAGGGTGATAAACTGCATGGTTGGATGACACACTTGACTTCCAAGTCTGTGTTCAAATGAGGCATACAAGCCAAGATTTTTTATGAAAGACAAAATTAAAATGTATCACTATCAAGCTGTAACTGACAAGGTATTGTGTGGTGGCTGTTAACATAATGCTCCATATATTTATTGTTTGTCATTTTTCTGGCCCTGATAAAGGTCTTTTAGAGCAGTAAATCATACCATTAAATCTGCCACTAGAAACAGAGGCTGTTTGGAGAATGAAAAGACAAAACTGAATCACTACTTACAGGTTTCTGCTTCATGACAGACCTTAACTATCACATCAGAGATGACATTTATTCTTTGAATTTGGCACATTTTCAAATACCACACTGTTGGCATATGACCTAACTTGGGAAAAAATGTCTTGAAGAGTTGGCTGTTTATCATGGTGATGTATTGTACAGACACACTTAAGTACATATGGCTTAGGCCAATGTGAAGTTATTCATAGGTCTAAACATGTTGATTCTCTCAAAACAAACATTTCTATTTACAAAATTAGCTTTCCCTCCACACTTTGTTTATGAAGGGTCTACAGTATTATTGTGATGATCTTGATTTGTATTAGTTGCAATAAATTGCAGTAAAGCATCTGCTTAGGTTCCTGCCTGATTAGTTTGATTAACACAGGCTTAGAGACACCTTAAACTGGCAACTGACAGGAATAATACAAAATGAGACAAATCTTGATAGAGATGTGATGGATAAAATGTTTTGTGTGGCACACAGTGGAGAATACCTTCTTAATACTCTCAATTTGGAAACTGTTTTACTAATCCAGATCACTACAAAGATCATGATCCATATCACATAGGCACAACATCGAGTGTCAACACTGGCCTGTACCAAACGATACAACAGCAAACGGTATAAAACAAGTACGAAATTATCTTTGGTCTTCAATATAAACACTGCACAGATTCTTAGAACAGGTCAGGGTAACTTTTGAAACACACACCAGAAACTGGGACTAAGTAAAGAGACTATCTACAGCATCAGCTCATTAAATGGGAATCTTAGTCTGTACAGGACTTCAGTTAAATTAACAACTGAAACTGAACTGGGTTTCACACAACAGTATTTGGTAGAAGGTATATCATAAGAAGGCAGGCCTGGAGAATATCCAGAGTATGTTCCAGTACCTGGTATAAGAAATGGCATGACAATAGAGCTACATTTAGAGTCAGCCAACCAAAGGAAACAATTCTGCAGACAGGAGACACTTAAGAGCCCTCTTGCACATCAGAAAGATGTTATACATATTTTACCCGCACAAAACAGCACCTTTCACAAATACATATATTTTCAAAATTCTTGCAAAGATCCCAGTTGTTTCCACTCTGACCCATTAAAGTTTTGTTATGTCTTTCTGAAAGAAAATACATGCTGTGAGTACAGTGCAGAGAGCAAGACCACAGGGCAGCAGAAGTCTAAGCTGAAGCACAGTGTTTGGGTACAATACATACTCAATATTGACTGGGAACAAAATATGTAACCAATGAAGGTAATTCAGCCCATGGTTTATTCTGAGAGCTCCATGGAAAGTCACCACTAAGATCCCAGTTTTAAATTTCTTGAAATCAAAATTGGTAATTACCATAACGTCACTTATGTATAACCTAACCTGGGGGGTGTCTTTGATATTGTACCTGCTGCCAAAATGCTGTATGGGCAGTAACAAGAATGGCTGCAGGCACAGTAGGACTGACAGCTGGGTGCTTAGACAGCAGGAACATTTTTAACATCTGACTATAACTAGGTACCCTTTATGGCCTAATTTTATTAATGAAACTTTATAAATTTTTTATTGGGTTTGTCAGTTAAAATTAAACAAATAAACAGTCTATTGCAGCACGAACCCACATGATTTTATCCCCCTTGTGAATCAGTGACCTTCCATGAAGAAACAGAAGGTTAAGAAGGTGTAGATTACATAACTTAGAGTATCTCAGGTTCATTTATTTGCACACAAAATTGAATGTTCATATTTCATTCAAAATTCTATTTAGAGAAAGCAATTTTCGTCATAGTACAATATTCAATAGTTTTCAATGAATTGCTGAAATACAATCACTTGATCACCTGCATTTCTTTTACTTTCCCAGGCTATTAGAAAAGATCTTTTTACTGTTAGTCCTTAAAATTCTTCTGGCATATAATCCTAGAGTCAGCTTAAGTGTAATTAATACTAATGTTCTATTTTAAACATAAGCAGCAAGAGGAAAACATGGCTATTAAACATTTCTGCTGCTGTTTGTATGTATGAGATATTTTTCCCAGAATTATTTTGCTGTTTAAGCAAAGAAAAGGCATTACCCTTTATTTCAAAATTAAGATATACCTGAAAGCTGCACATAGCAAAGCGTGTGGGGAAATATGTTACTAAAAATAAACCTGAAATCTCTGAGAAAAATCTAATTTACATGGAAGATTAGACAATTTAACGATAAATGTGTCTGAAGCAAGCTATAACGTAACAACTGTATCTCAGCAGTGAACTGTAAACACCGTGAAGGTTTTGCCGTGCCCTTACCTAACCATTTATTCTAAACAGCATCCTAAGGGTTATTCTAGAAAACAGCAGGTACTTCACAGCACCTTATCACTAAAATTGAAGAAAGGAACTGAACTACTCAAAGGTAAAATCTCTTATAAACACAAAGCTTAGAGACTAAAATCTGCAGCTTGAAGTGAATGGAGTTTCCCTCCCTCACTTCTTAGGGCTGACATTGATACTACATTCTGCTACCTGCACACATTTAAAACTATGATAGAGCCTAAAGATACCCTGAAACATTGTAACATAAATCACATGTGCATTCACTTCAAGAAGCTGATGATCAGGAATTGATGTTGTAAAGGCTAAACCTAAAATTAGCACTGGACTTAAATTGTATTGGCCTAGATGTGTCACCCAACTGACTATTTCATCACCAAAAAGTCTTCCTAGATAGAAGATATTAGCAAGAGAGAGAATCTACATATTTATTTAGTGTTTTAAGACAAATGCTAGTATGAATGAAACACATTTTTCAAAAAATTCTGGCCAGACATCCATGCACATTCTGAGCTCCACTTAAACTCTCATCTTGAAATGGATTACTGCAAATGAAATTGATTTTAACTAAATTTTTAAACAACATATAAAAGTAATCATAATTAAAATTGTAAATAAGCTTCCTTTGCTGTAGATCTCCAAGGGGCCAGTAATTCTTAAATAGCTTCTGAAATCTCACCTCTTTTGTAGTCTAATTGGTTACATCAGTAAACTGCTGGGTGAGTGCTTTAAAAGGATGCAGAACAGGAATAGAAATATAGTTTTATGGGAAGTGAGGTGTGAGGCCATTAAATGCATTCACTACATCAGAATGTATTTAATCCTACTGACCAATTAAGTAAAAGGCATCTTGGAGCAAGTAAATATAATGTTAGAGCAAATAAATATAACAGCCCTGTTGCTGGCTGTAATAACAGACATGGCCAATGTGATAAAATGTGTACATTAATTGTTAATTAACTTGATGAAAATATTTTTTTTAGTGACAAATTATTGAATGCTTCTCCAAGTCACATTAGAAGAAAGAAGAATGAGCAGACCAGTCCAAAATGGAGCAAATTGAATATTAATTTTTTAAATGCCAGTCAAGCCAAATGATCTGATTTATTTCAAAGAAAACTGCATTGTTGATTTTACTGCCTATTTATGAATGACATGATTCTTTACTTCAGATACCTTGTGACTCTATTTCTCACTAAAACTATAAATTGCACTAACTTAGACTCTTTATTTAAAACTCAGAAATTCAGACATTGGCTACAATTGATGCCATGCACTCTGTCTATCAAAGACATTGCAAGCACATTTAACTTGGTTGAAATACCTACCTTGTTTATGCTTACTTTAAAGAGCATTTCTTGCCACTAATTAAACTTCCTACAGTATTTCTAAGTTCCTAATTTAACTATGTGAATTAATTACATCTCAGGTCTAGTCCCAAATTCCTTTAATACCACTTCCTCTCCCTTCAGTTGCTCCACATGGATGGAGAAAGAATATGTACTTGCCTTTGTAGAAGAGTCTGAGATCCATTAAAACAAAACACTACGTAAGAGCTGCTTATATTCAGAAATAAAATTCAGCTTTAGTGATTAAATAAAAGACTTGGTAAGTAAGGTTAAGACATTTGCGGTAGCTTTAGAAATCCGAAACAGCACAACAGCACATTTGGGATATGTAAACATCAAATTCAGAGTATAAATGGAGCATAACAAGCTTTCAAAGATGCTTATGGAATAGAGACTAGACCTAGTTTACATAATATCAACTGCCTAGCTAGTTTGTTTTTAAGATGAGACTTAACTCTGGAATTTTACTAAGCAAACAGCAAAGGATTCCCTTCAGAGATTAATGTATAAAATAATTTGGTTCCCATGGTTCAATTATCTAAATACAGTTACTGTGCTATTGATTGTCATGAGACATGTTTGGATAAACCTGAGATGGATCAATATCAAACACCAAATTCAACAACTCCAGACTTCATGATGCTAATCTTACACAATCAAAAAATTTAACTTTAAACTTCCAACTTCACAACCCCAGTAGTCACAGTGTTCTAGCTCTGCAGTTCAACAGTTATTTGTATAACTGGATAAATATTTATTACCCTAGGTACATGTGGAACATATATCAGTGATGTACAGCCTTAAACTAGAAGTTAATCTTCTAACACTCTTCAAGTTTGCAGGCATTAATACAGGTCACCTTAATTATGAAAAACATTAATTTGAAATCATACATAAGCAGCAAGTATAAGGTTTGTAGGGTTTGGGCACGTCAAACATTTCCCCAAAACGGAATGACCAGTCCTTGATTAACTCATGTTGAATGCTGATGTTGCTTAGGTATAAGGAACATATTAAACTCTTTATCAGAAAGACACAGAGTAATGAAGAGATGTAGGAAAATGTGTATGAGAGATTTAAAAGCAACTGTCTCTAAACCATAACATCATGGTTTATGACATCTTTGACTCCCTAAAACTGGTAGAATGGGAGCAATTTGCCATGATTTACAGAATTATATATATTATATTATAATACCTACATGTATTGCACATCTGTAAGAAGTGGCTTCTTTGCTATTGCCATACACACATACATATTAAAAGAACACACAGATTTATCTATATAGCTATAAACGAGGGCACATATGTTCTCTTGAACTAGAAGACTGTATGTTAATATACATATGTATTAATTTGTCTAAGTTCACATGGCTCGATGTAAAATAAAATGCTATGGTCAGAACATTGTTATTTAAAATTTTTAATTTATTATCTGGATATATTTCACCATATTTGAGTCTTGCAAGAGAAAATATTATGGCCATGTCTAAAGACAGTACAAATTAGGGACAACCAAAGCTATGATAAAACAATAGTGATTCTGGTTTTTAGAACACTTTGTAATACTTAGTAATGTTTTGTGGGACTAAATAACAAAACATAAGTACTGAAGAAATTTGTGTAAAGTGAAATCACAAACTGTGCTCACTGCCTCCTTATTTATGCTTAGATTCATCTACACACCTTTTGCCATCAATAGGAACAACACACATTTAGTTTTGTTCAGAAGAGAGGAAAAAATTTTTATATTTGAAGGAAATGTGTTAGACCACCACTGGCTTTTGAATTGGTGAGGGCTTTGGCCACCAAGACCATCAAAGAGCAATGTTAAAGGCTGCTGGAGACTGGAACTTGCAGGGCCACGCTCTGTCTCATATCAAACACAGATAAGTGGTCCCTTGTATTTTTTATGACTATGGTGTCAAAAGTCTTCCATTCAAATTGCAATAAATATTGTAATGAAGTCTGGAAGCAAGGCCATTTGTACTTGCTTGGGGCTGAGAATTAAGATAGCCTGTTTCCAGTTAGACAGTCATTAGAAAGATCTAATGTCCGTGCTAAATGGTTTCCTGTTCTGAGTACTTAAAACTAGTTTTAGTTAAAATTGGCTTCCTGAGCATTTTACTATATCTTCACCAATATATGAATTGGAGTTTTACATCCTCTTTTTTAATTTTTTTAAAGAATAATTTTAATCACGGATTCTTCATAGGCTGTCCCCACAATAAGCATCCTTACTTCAAATGAATTAAGAGTCATATCCTGCAGGTATCTCTCTATACTCATATTTTTATGTTGATCCAAAGCCCATTATATCAATATACAGCACAATGTAGAAACATGTTACTAAAGGCTTTGGGGATAAAAAATGGGATATATTCTCCTTTGCTTTCACTACAACTTCGCTTTCAATACAACTGATGCAGCTTAATCTTTCCCCCACTTTCAAACTTAATTTAAATGTGCAGAGATAAATTGACATTGTATTTGTTAATACACACATAAATTAATTTGGCTCAAAGGGAGGCTCCATCTTCCTGTTTAAGGTCCTTTTAAAGATTTTAGGACTTTGTGTAGATTGCATACAAGAATTATGATACTTAACTCCCAGTAAGTACCTGCAAACTCCCATTAAGACAGATTCTGAGAAACTGTTTTGTGTAGGTATGAATGGAATTACTTAAGAAAACATCAGCAGATGCATTTGATTGCAAGCAAAACCCATAGGCAGGGGTTATATTACTAAATACATTTGTGGATCTGCACTGAGGCATTTACTGGAAATAAAAAAATACTAATCAATAAAAGAGTCAGAAGTGGACACTTTTACTAATCTTTGGGCTATTTATTAGTTTGAGTGCCTTTTTCCTGTTCTCCATTGCATGGATCGCTCATACTACTTTCCCATAAACTGCATATTTAGACTGTGATTTTTCTGTCTTGTGAGTACCTTGTGATATTTCAAAATTTGGCCTTTCATGATTTGCAATATCATATATTTCATTGATATTTGCAATGTCAATACTTTCTCTCACCTATTGGTTTGCTTATGAAAGAATATCAAGCATGTCTCAGTAAACTAGATACACATCTAAGATACCTACAGTGATACGTTTGTTGGAGGCTGTTCCAACAACTGCCCTGGCCACCCCCAAATTCCTAAAATCATCCATAACAGCTTTCTGCAAAATAAATCTTAATGTTTCATGCTAGTTAAGTCAAAATCTGAATGTGAACTTTCCATTCATGTGCTCTGAACATGGTGGTGGACGATGCACTCAGTTCCGCCTTTGCATTCATGTGTGTAGCACTCACCCAATACAGTTAAAAAACCAAAAGTAAAAGCAGCAAACAGACCTCACTACTTACACTTCTCTACTTGTTCAACCAAAAATAGTGTACCTAAATCTGTAGTTGAGAGAATAAATATATCTTTTTGTGTTCTTTGACAAAATCCATGAATTATTAATTTCTGCCATTGTATTCATTGAAAAACTACAATTACAAACAAATGCAGAAATTGATGAAAAAAATGAGGAAAAGGGGTTTTGATAATTAATGAAACATTTCCATAAAACCTTTTAATACACCAATAATGTTTTATAATTCTTTATGAAGTTGCACCTCCATCTTTGAATCTCAGTAATAATAAAAATTGAATAATCATTTATGGAAGGTTTTGTTTGGTTTAGGTCTTGCTTAGTTTTGTGTTGTTATTTTAATTCCTGAAACTGCTGCTAAGATTTTACTGTAAGATGAGTGAAGAGTCTCTTTTCACTGACAGGTAGCAATATACATGGATGTTCTATGAGTTGATCCACAACAGCTCAACCCTGACAGCCTTCTGACCACAGAGACCAACATGAAAAATTGAAATATTTGAATAACTGAAAATTTTTACCAAGATAACCAACTCTGTGCCACATTCTGCTACCAAGAAGAATTACCTTCCCTCTTTATCATTTTTTTTTCCTCTCTAGAGACTAGTTGAAGCATTCTGACCAGTTGATCTGTTCTGCCAAGGCACCCTTGTAAAATGCAATAACATAATATTACCTTGAATAAAACTTATATACTATTTGGCAAGTTTTTATTCTACATATACATGACTAGATTTACATTCTGTGAAAAATTATTGCATCCCTTAATTACTATTATTAGTGGTACTTGAATGATATTACTCACTCCCAACCCTGTGTATACCCTTAAAAGAAGCAAAGTCTATCGTCCAATATAGAATTGCAAAAATTTCTTCTGCAGAATCTTCTAAAAAAAAAAAAACCAACTGCCTTGTCTTGGCCAGAGGCCTATATATACAAAGTGATAAAACACCTCAGTTGTGGTATCAGTGCTCTCTCATTCTCTAACCTTATATGTGCACAAAATAGTAAAAGCTGTGAACATGCAGCACAGGAACACTGTTAAATTCTTCTGTTGTGGGTATCAGAATACCCTCTGTACACACTTCGAGAAAAGGCTGTACCTTATATGGCTGAATCTATCTATATTGAGATAGACACATTTTGTGTACTTGCATAATAATAAAACATGAATTAATAATGGTAACAGCAAGCAACTTGAATATTCATCTGCTTGAAAGTACATTAATTTCTCAGGCAATTATCTTCTTGAACTGGGAAAAATAGAACTACTTCCCCTCCAGATTGTTTTCAATTATGCAACTCTAGAGGCTGGTTAAATCTGAAGAAGGCAATACAGGCCTCTATTTATCAGTAAGTACTTGACAGGTAACATTTGTCTGCTCATCCTAAGTTGGGTAAGATTTAATAGTCTAGAAGAAATCAAACTTATCCTATTGAGAAGTTTAAAACACTGATATCACTTCATGGCATCTGACCATCTATGGCCACCGATGTCATATTTGAATTATAACATTATTTCTTTTACTGTATTGTCAACATGAGGGTTCTTTTCTATCTTAATACCATGCTCTGAGTTTCTCAGAACTTTTGCCCTTGACTACCTTTTTCCTTTGCTGTAATAATCACCACCCTTACACTTTCTGATGTTCACTGGTTCTATTGATTCCTTTACACATAAGAAACACAGATTTTTAAAGACACATCTTTACTAAACACAGTTGTGCTGATTTTAATGTTCTACTAACAGTAAACCTCTCCCCATTATTCCAGTTGCAGGGTATCTGTCGTTACAGCATGTAATGGCTCAGCCCATCCTTCAAGGCCATTCACACCGTTAAAGGAATAATAAATACATCTTTTCACTTTTTTTATTTGCTTTGGGCAATATGAAAAGGCATTTGTTTTTGCTACTTAAAAAAATAATATTAAAATGAGGCTTTTGTTGATCTGGAACATTTTTAAAGTTTGCTTCATGAGAATTTGCTCAATATTATGAAAAGCTTGATAATCAACTAGATTGCTCCGAACCAAATTTTGCTACAATATATTTTAGTCACTTAGTGATATTATGAACAAGTCACAGGAATGTAACAAAATAACATTCAGCCAGAAGTAATCAAATGTAATGTGATATATATGACATTATTTTAAAATAAAAATGTACTTTTTCATATTTTGAAAGGCTATCACTAAGGAATTGCTGTGACCTTTTCTTTAAGATATCTTTAATATCTTTTCTGATAAGGCAAACATACTGCTAGAAAGGATTTTCCCTCTAAAAGTGATTAATTCTAAATGTAAAAATATAGAGTGGACAAAAGTTTCTCCTTGATAAAATAACCCAGCTCTAATTTATTTAAAAAAATTAAATTCATAAGGACCAGTTAAACAAAAGGAAAAAGAAAAAAAAAAAAAAGAAGAGGAAAAATCACACTTATTACTTTTCTCCTTCCATATCCCACTCAACTCACTCAGGATTTGCTGAACTAGACTTTTCAAAGCATCCTGAAAAGGGTGCAGTCTTCATATTTGCAGTCAGTCTACAAAGAAAAGCTATAATGAATGTAAAAGGTTTTAGCATTTCAGATGAGCTTGTTTGGAAGTCTGTAGAAAAACAAAGGCTGAGTGAGTCTGGTCATGAAAGCAGAATTTTAACTCTATTTGGAGCAAATATAAGTAAATAGGCAGTAATACACAAAAGTATTTGTCTGCTTAGAAATGCTACATTTCTTTTTTGAAAATCTGCCCTGAAAGTTTCTTTAAGCATCCTTTATAAAACTGAAGCACCTAATTACACCCTGTACCAAAACAAGAATTTTTTCATCTAAAAGCCACTTCCAACTGAAGGAAATATCTGCTTAAAAATGTCAATAGGTTTTAAATACTGCTTGCATGAATACAAATTCTTAAATAAAATAATGAAGTAGAAAGTTTATCTTGTGTTTATACATCAGCAACAGGCATCATTGTTTGCTATTATGAATCAAGGACAATCAATGCTATAGTATTGTCATTAATAAAATATGAGTCAATAGGCACAAACTTTTAATATAAGCCTAATTATGAGTGTCTCTTTGCATGAAACTAAAAATATTGAAAATGTTGACATTGGAGATGTGCCCTTGAACCAAAAGCCAAGTATAAGTCAATAATCTATTATGATTTTCATTTTGCTGAAGTAGCACCATTATTTCAAAAGGTCTCAAAAATCAATTTAGCATTTAGTATATCTGTGTAATAATGACATCCTAATTAAAAATACCAATCTGAATAGCACAAAGGATAATGTTTAATCTCTAATCAATGAGAACTGAGGGAAGAAGCTATGGGTGCAATAACCTTTCTTAATGAGGTTTACTGTTTTTTTTCCAGATTACATATTCCTTCATATTTCTGATTGCTACTCTTACACTCTGTCAATTTAAGCAGGCATTCTCCAACTAACATCTGTAAATATCACTACAAACTATTTAGAGAAAAATAGCAAAGTAGAAAAAGTATTTTGCGCTTTATGGATTAAGCTGCTATATTACACAGGGAGTTGACACGTATTTTTTTAACACACAAGAGCTCCACATTGACAAACCACCTCAAAGTTCACGTGACTGCTTACCCAACCCACAAGGTATTCCTAGGATGAAACAGCTCTGGGAAAAAAAGTACAGATTTACTCCCTGTACCCCCATTTATCATTAAGGGTGGCATTCTATTTGACAATAATTTTACAATTAAAAAAATACAATTCTTTCATTTCCCAATTACCATTTGAGACTGCAGATTCTGAATAGCCATTAAAAAAAAAAAAGTCTGCTAAACACACTCACATAGCAATGAATACATTTCTTTACAAGTGTTCATCAGTGCACTGGATAGCTGCTCAACTACCTGTGTGTCAAATGATTATCTGAGAGCTCAATTTCATCACCATTACCCTTCCCCCAGCCTCTATTTCAGTTAGATATGCTACTGAAGTGTTAACACATCTTTGAACCTGCTATTTCCTCAGTTAATTTTCCACTCAGAAGTGTTGGAGTAACAGATGTCATAATTATTCAATTTTATTCAATTATTATCCTCATTTTACATTCATTCTTTCAAGGTTTTGTATAAGAAGGGCCCACTGGACATCAATTTCAGGAGCAGTGCAATCTTATATCACTACAGCTTGCTATAGTCCACCTTGAGAGTGAGTATACCAAGACAAATATATGAAACTATTGCAGAGGTCTGCCCACTTTTTCCTCTTAAAATGCCCAGATTGTATTTTAATATTCTGTGTTTTGAACCATTTTCTATTTTCTGTTACTTTGCAAAAGTTCACTGATCAAGCATTATAATTTAAAAAAAAAAAAAAAAGAAGAAAGAACCACCAACTTCCCCCTCCCCCCCAAAAAAAACCCCAAACAAAAAAAAAACCACTGTTGCAATGCTGTCTTGTTTTGAATGCTTTTAACAAACTTTATTCCTGGGACATTTGAGGGCTCGTAGCATCACCCATATAAGTTGCAAGATTATTCACAGTAACCTCTACAAGCAACTAAAATGGAAAGAAATTGTTCCCAACAGTTTAAAATTACTTTAAGAAACAGATCTGTGCTACTGAATACACCAGTAAAATAGTAAAAGAGGAATAGGTCTCAGAGCCCTTCAGTTGAGAATACCAGCTCTCATGCCAGACCCCCACAAGTACTACAGCACCACTTCACACTCGGATTGCATGCAGGCACATATGGAGATAGAAAAAGAAAAAAAAATAAATAAAAATGAGGTAACAACTTGGCATAAGACTATTTCTGTATCAAACACTAAGATGTAATGTTTATAGGACCTCTGAGAACTTTGGAAGAAAAACAAAAACATGCTTAATGCAACATGCAAAATACATCTCTATTTTAGTGCTTGTAATCAAACCAAACAACTCACTTTGTAACAATGCACATGTTTTAAATTCATGTAGCACTGATCTGCATATTTAATTTTACGCTTTAAATGTGTACCAGATCCCTGACCCTTTCCTCAGGGCCACTGAAAATCTTAGACATTTTAGTATTTTCCTTAACACAAAAGCCATGTGTAGTATCCAACAGGAACAGGGGATTTGCTAGGGAGAAGGAACGCTGTGTTAGTGCCCAGACTGCAGATGCAAAAGGATGCCAGACAGACCAACCAAGCTGATGTTTGGAATAGATCTTCTTCCTCCTTTCTTCCACTACCAGTCTGGGACACTGAAACTTCTCCAGACGTGCATAAAAATGCGTTATGTCTTGTGCTTGTTTTCTAAAATAGTGTTTAACTTTTGTATGCAAGAAGCCTTTATACGTGAGAAATTACTATTTTTATATGCTATACCCTCAGGGTGTAGTACAGTATAATCTATACTTACATGCTTTTTCATGTAATGTGCTTATAGCCAAAATGTGAGATCTGCTATGAGAAAATTAAATAGAATAAGAGCTGCCATGTGCTCCACAATTAAAGGAAACACTAAGTAGCAGAAATGGGAATTAAACAGGACACTGTGTTATGCCAAATACCAAATGTGAAACCAAAATATCTGCCAAGTCTCCCCTATTTGTTACAAATTTTCCATATTTAGGTAAATCTATGTAATTATGTACCCTGCAGTGGTAATGGGACTGTGCTTTAGTCCTTTTGGAGCATAAGCTCTTGGCACAAATATTCTTTTTGAGGGGAAAAAAACCAACTTGGCCAAGATTACATATGTTGATTTTATATTGGCATCCTGACTGTGCCTAGCAGCTGGTCTTTAATGTAATGAAACTGTTGGATTTATTCAGTTAAACAACTCTAGACTCTTTAACCATATGTATTTCTTATAGCTCCCTATGTTTGGGAATCTGCTTTGATCAGAGCACCAGCAGTTGCACTATTTTCCTTAACATTTGAAATGTATCTATGAGATAAATAAATATTTAAGACTTTGTTTCTTCTTATACTCTATGAACCAGGTTTAAACAACAGAGACCACATCCACAAATTGCTCATGATTTTTCCATGTATCTGATTAAAAGAAGGTGTGAAACAAGCCTGTTCCACAACCATTAAGGTGTTCAACAGTTGTAAAGTCACAAAGATGTTCAAAACTCTTTTTTGTTTTTTGGGGGGTAAGTGTGGGAAAGACACCACGGAAAAAGCACCACTTGTCTTGTGGGGTTGTTTTATAGTTGCATGTAGGGTGATTATGTACTGCACCTTGTATATGGAATATTTGCCATGCAGAGGGAATACAGATGCAGTACACCAGCCACATTGCATAGACAGGTCAGGCCACATCCAGCCACAGAAGCATGCTACTGCAACGAGTCTCCCAGTCCAGGACAATTGTTGAGATGCACAACTGCTGAAAAAAGCTCAATATTTCTGAGCATCTTCAGAAGTCCCTTGAAGGCAGCAGCTGCTATTGAAACTGAAAACAGATCCTAAACTGCTGCCTCATAATCACAACTGCATCCTGCAGATACATATACACATCTAAAAACAAGTAGAACAGTCACAAGACTGTTTAAATATACGAAGGTCACACAGAAAGTTCTAATGTTTCAGTTACTGATCACTCATGGTATAAAATTTCAATTCCTTAAGAAGAATGGGATAGACTGAGATTATCAGTGTTCCAGTAAATAGACTGAGAGGTTTGCCCACGCTTCTCAAGGGAGTTGCCATTTACTGTACAGATGTCCATTTCATACATACAAAAGTCTCACACTTCTAAGAAGGAAAACCTCTTCATAACTTTTGATATCCTGCATAAAGAAGACCATCTAATCTCATTGTATAGGATTTTTATTAGGAGTCCCTTTATTATTTAAAAGATTAATTTTCCTGGTAGGTCCCAACAAAAGTTTGTTATACCTTGTTAGCTTCCTCTAATACATCCAGTCAACACTATTATTAATCTCACATTCTAGGCTTCTGAATAAATTGTAGCCTAAGTCATATAAAGAAATCAGTTTATCAATATCATACAAATATTTATTCTCCCCAAAACACTGAGATTTAAGTGCGTAAACCATCTCCCCCATCATCACTCCTTAAAAGGAAAACTGAGCTGGTTCAAAGACTAAGACTGTCTAGATTCGCCTCCACACTGCCCAGAGCTTTGCATGATTTGGAGTGTTAAGACAGAAGTCAGCCTTTAAATTACATGAGACAACCCCACACTTGCAAAAGCCTGATGTTCTTCAAAGGACTATGACATTCACAGAAATTCTATTAGGTTTCTCTTTATAAACTCTCCAACTGTTTTATAACTAGCTGGGCACTTTCAGAGCATTCTACAGTAGTTACAACAGCAGTGGGTCATCAGTGGTAGGGAACAGACAGCATTTACCTGCAGTCTGCTCCTAAGCTTCCAGGTTTAATAGATTCTGGAAGTCTTCAAGTCCCTCCGTCAAATTCAAAAGCCTTCAGATGAGAGATTACAAAGCGTATAAAATGACAGTTTCGGTGACTTGAGATACAGATCCAAGTAACACCAGCTCATTTATTCACATTCTCCTTAAATGTCTGTAATAGTAAAAATTAAAGAAAGTTAAAAAAATAAACCTATGAAAAACTCAAGATGTAACCCTTAAATACAGCGACGCTTAAGTGATGAGTAAGGAAGAGAATAATTACAAGAGTACTTTGGTTTGTTTCAAAGCAGAATAAACTTTTTAGAAGTCTTTCATCAACACTTTTACAGACAAATTTGGTGTGAACTTAATTTAAAACCACTAGGAAAACAAGACTGATGAAATAAGGCAACAAAAACTTTGAAAAATGTATCAGAAGTGCAATACACCTTTAATTACTTCTTGCACTAGGAAATGACACACAGCATTTGTTTTAGGAGAAATAGGAAACAGGGTATATGTTCATAAAGATTTTTATATTGATGTATTTTGAAAAAAATATGTCTGTGCATATTTATGTGCAAAATACATTGTAAATGAGCAAAGTCTGTACCTTTCTAAACATAAGTGATGATTATACCTGTGTCTTCTAATAGGTAACAGTATGAAATTCATTTTCTTGTATCTAAAGTTATATTATCTCAAATTACAGAAAAGTGTTGTGTATCTATTCACAAAGATTGATAATTTTGTCTTATTCTGTAGACTGTTTTGCTTTCAACTTCCCACTTTTATGAAAACTGCTTCTACTGTTACTCTTGAGTGGAAATACTTTTAATCTGAATTTTGTTAAAACCAACTATTCATTTAAAGTAATTTAGCATACTATCTTTACACTGCATTCAAAGAATTTATCTCAAAGATCCTGATAACTGACAGAAATTTTGGAGGATGAGTGCGGGGAATTATGAAGCAAAAATTCTCACAAAACATTTAGCAAAACTAGGAATTATTTAGGAAAAGGAATTACTTCATGATTTGTTACATAATCCTATAGTACTTGAGTAATTTGTAACATAATCCTTAAACACTAATATTTTTCATGTAGAAATTAAAATCAAGACTATTTTGATGTTACTTTATCTTTTCTGCAGAAACATAAATATTGGATTGCTGTTCTTAATTTAGTTCTATGCATGGTCACAAAAAAAAAAAAAAATCCAGATATTACCACTGGCCTTAAAATTTGATCCAACTTTTTAGTAGCAATTACTATTCCCATGACACCTAACCAAGTTTAACAATTCATAGTAGCAAGCAAGCTACAGACGCTTCTCGTCATAAGAATATTAAAAACAGAAGAAAAGATCATGGAATTTATTCATTAAGAAAAAGGGCTGGGAATAATTGAAGTGATTCAAAACTGGGTTTGGAGCTTTGATTTAAACATGAAGAACACATGGCAATTATATACCTTTTCAAGTAACTTTCTCTTCTGTATCCATTCAGAATACCAATGCTGGAGATAGAACTGAAACTCTCAACTTGTGTCCTTAATCTGGGTAACAGAACTATCACCTATTTTCATTGGTGAATAGTTGGTTTGTCTGAAAAAGGACTAATCAAGGTGAAAGCTAACAGTATATCACAATGCAGTCATATCCAGTAAACTAGATACCTATAGCCACATTCAGATGGATTTTTAAAAGTATACAAATATCTCCTCATATTTTGTAGAAGACTTTGAAAGTAATGCAGGAAAAATAAGGTTTTGAATTACTCTGTTGCTTAAGCCATCATTACAAAGTCTCCTGTTCCTAATTCATTAAAAAGTTGAAAATCAGCAGAAGTTCAGATTAATCATGTATCTTTTCTCCCCTGGAATTCAGAAATTCCAAGTTATTAGTACTGTAGAATTTCTATTAAATATAATCAGTATATCTGAAGATCTACTCCAGCCAGAAAAGTCTTGTAAACTGATACCCAAATTGCTCACATTAGAGGGGAAAAGCACCAATTTTGGTGGGTGTCCTGATCAGTAAACAACTTTTATATATGAAAAAGAAATAAATTTAAAAAACAGTTAAGTACTTAAATTTAGTAAATCCTGGTGACCTTCTGAATAGACATTAACTGCATTTTTCATAAATTTAAGCTAATGTAACTATTTGAAAAAAAAGAGACCAACAAAAAACAAACAAACAAAAAAAAAGGCAAAAAACCAAACCAAACCAAACCAACAAAAAAACAAAAAACACAGCCAAAGTGACTGGGAAGTTTTGAAAAACCTTAACTGTGACATTTCATCAGTTCCTTTTCTTTAGTTTTCAATTTAAATTTAAATCCGCTTACTCTTTGATGGTTTATCTTAATACATTCTAGAGCGCACGTAACACCAAGGCAAGAATGTTTAAACAAGCAATTTACAGTTTTGTCTTTTAAGAGCTTTGTAGGAGTCAGAAAACATACAGGTACATTTTAAAGTGACTACAATATCCTTAACATTTTATTTTCTTTATTGTAAGTTGTGAAAAAGCAGCTTAATACAGCCCTTTTGCATCTACTGCACTGCTTAGAGCGGCTGCACCAGCAGCACAACACAGTCAGATCTTGCGAGTCTGTTAAATATCCAAGTGCTTGAACAACAAGGTAGAGTCCTGTTCCACCACTGTTACTAATGAGGTAAATTCTTTGGCGTATTGATTTTAATTAGTTCACTTGTGGAAAAAAGTCCTACATAGCATGATTAAGGGCAGCAATATAGCCCTGGGTAAGGACCAGAGCTACTTTAAAGTCTAACATAATACACAAATTGCCAGTATCATAAAATCTAATTTTACATACATATATGAATGCATCTTTTACTAAGGGATTTTTTTGTTTTAATTTCAATGCTCTGGCTGGAAGTCTAAAAGTCTACACTGAATGCATTATATTGAATTCTACTGTAAATAAAATGATGGTAAATATGAACAAAGGCCAGACCACTGAAATACTACTGGAGACTGGAACATGGTGACAAAGAAACTCATAAAGGTATTTATGGTTGAGAGGTTTATATCATTGCCTGTAGCTTGAGAGGATTTCAATGATACATACAATAGGAATTATCTTCACTCATATAAAATAAGACCATTTCACTGTTGCACTTAAAGGAGTGCCTTATATTGCAATTCTGATTGCAATATTAGGCACCATTACATATATAAATATATATATATTATCCAAGCTGCATTTAAAAGGGTATGATAGCTCTAACCACCTAAATTACTGAAAGACGTGTCACCAGACATTAATTCTGTACATTAATGAGTAAGCATTCCTATAGTCCATATCACCTAAAGTAGATTTATATATGGTCGGTAACAGTTATTTTGTTTGATAAGTACTTTTTTATGACTAAAGTGATTAATGAATTATTTCTTCATCCTGTTCTACAAAAATCTCATCCTTCAACCTTATAGGTGCACTTCAAAAGCTTTAAGAATCTTATATTTGATTTCTGGGAAGTATTTTCTCGTTAACATCTAACATATGTACCCTGTAGGCATGATTTACACAAGACTCTGGAATTCTACAGAAATGATGATCAGTCACAGAAATGTGTAAAGACTCAAGAATTCTGGCAATTTTCACTTCAAATGTTGTCAGCGAGTTACTATTATAAAAGTACTTTTCTCACCATATCACTGCAGAAATGCTGTGTACTGTGCACGTATGAGAAAAGTAACACATTTAATGAACTCCAGCACCTGAAGATACATTCCCTCGAAGCTGACGAGGCAATCTGTTACATTCAGAGAAATGTTAATTATGGGTAAGAGATGCTCAGTATGTCCTGAGTAAAGTTTATACATTGCTGGAGAAAGCAAGGTGGGAAGGGAACAGCCAGCCAACCCACCGAGAAAATACGTGCTTAAATGTTCTTGGTCCGAATTAATCACAAAACCGACGCTCCAACCAACAGCCTAAATGTCAATAATATCTTTTTGCTTAATACCATCTTTGGAAAGGCCATCTAATAATAATGCATGTATTTAAGTAATTGATGGGCTGCTTTTCAAAAATGGAAAACTATCCCCTGAATCACTAAAGAACTGGTAAAAATTAAAACTAATGAGCTCATTTCAATAAAAATTTATGAGACTGGTTTCATGCTGACAAAGTGGGTCTTGCAGGCAGTACCCCTCCACCTGCTTGCCAGAGAAAGAAAAATCCTTTATTTTAAAATATTTTTACATCTTTTAATGAGGCATTAAAGTGTAGCTACAACTCTACAGGTAATTTGAAAGGATTGTGTGTGTCTTTGGAATCACCAATAAGTCTTTTGCAGTACAAAAGAATTTTCTGAAGAAAACAAAAACAGTATTTGTCAGCAGTAATTACTACAGAAGGAAAATTCTCATCAGGATGTATTAACACTATGCAAAATGTGTGCTCCTGGTAGTATCCACTAGTACAAATCCAATTATTAATTCTAATTATTTCACAAAAACTACAAATGTCTGTTTACATACTGTAACTGTATGTATTTCATACAAAAATCTCAAAGAATGGCATTCCTATTTAGATGTTTGTAACAGAATTTAATTACCTTCAATTTGTCAATGCAAGACACTGGAAATTTTAAAAATATACCACTTAGATTCCTGTTTAACTACCATATAAATATGACACATTGTGCAAATTATTATAGAAAAAGTGACTTTAACCCTGCAAACCTCATTTCTGCATGAAAGTTGCTGCAAAAGGAATTTATAAATCTGTTTTGACAACACAGTACAATGGACAGTACATGGTAGGAATTAGATATTCTTAACTGCTGAACTCTGTATCTCAGGATACCTTTAAATTGTTATAAATCAGTTCAAGTAGGTAGAGAAAGAAGTCAGGGGTGGAATTCCCCATAATGATGAACCACAAGGGGACAAGATAATGTTTGTCCACTGGACATACTCCAGACAGGAGAGGTGGGCAGAGAGGAAGACACGTCTGCAAGGCTGAAAGATGATATAATCCTTAGGGCAGGAACTTGGAGGTAGCTTGAAGCAGCCAGTTGTGTTGAACAAGTAGTTTTTAGTGTGGCTCTGATCTATATTGCCACTTTTTATACGTCAGCACTAAGGAATTGCCTCCAGTAATCATAAATAAAAATACTGAAGCTAAACGTTTGTGGAAGGCATCAAGTGAACCCTTCAGAAACCTTAACACAAATATTTTAATACAATGGTGTTTCTTTTTCAATGTGGCTTTGTAGTTCCATCACCACTGAGGCAGATACCAATGCTAAGGCCAAGAGATGTTTCACTAGTGTGGGATGTTGGATGAGAAGGCTAAATTATTTATATGGGTATGGAAAACAAAACTGAAAGTATTTGAGCCATTCTCTAAAGCCATTCTCCCTGCCACACATACTCATGTATAATATTTTATATATAATATAAAAAAACACAGACAAAATTTTTACAATAACAAAAGATTAGTCAAACCATTTTCAGAAATTATTCACTTGAAATGAGCAATATAAGAATAACTGTGATTGTGAGGGAATTCATTCAGAAAGCTATAGAGTTCCTGACTATACTTTTGTGAAGCAAAGTGATTAAAAGAAAAAGGGGTTAAGATAAATAAGTTATCTCCATTTACAGGAATTACTTTAAATACAGGTATAAAAGGAAAACCGATGAATACCAAATTACCTTTAAAACTTGCCCTACAAATCTCAGGAGGACATGGAAAAAATAACCACTATTTTAAAATATATTAAAACAAAAATCAGAAGTGTAATGCAAAACTCCAGTAGGGTAGATATAGTTTATATTTGTGTCCTTGCAGAAGCAGTACATGTATTCAAAATGTGCCTGGTGTGAAACTTCGGAGGTTTAGAGATTTTCACACCACAACCATACTACAGATAAAACCAGAAGATACTCTCTAACTTGAGCATGCTACATTCTTCATCACTTTCCCTGTATTCTTTTTTCTACTTTTGACTTCTTTTAAGTACAGAATCAGGCTTTCCAAGTTCAGAATGTTGCAGTCTGATAGATGGAACCCCTCTTTGCTTATAGGTTCACAGTAGGAACTGCAATAAAAGGTGAATTAAACAGAGGTAATATGGAATTGAGATTTTTTCTTTTTTAATTTCTGAAAAACTGGCTATAGGTTAAGCTGCTTATTCTTCTGGGAGATAAAATAGGTATTTGAACAGATTTAAACACAATATAATTTAAAATATGTATTCACATGCACAAGAGATACTCAGAAAAAGCAGAGAAATATTGTAATCTCAAGTAAAATCAAATTCCACCTACTCCACTACCAAATCCATTTTTTTAAGTCAAGTGGGACTTTGAGCATTACATTGTTTTTCTTCTTTGTACTGTTGTTGACACCCTCAGAACCATCTTCGAAGCACTGTACTCTTTTATGTGGTGTAAAACCAGTATGCTTCCAATTTTGCCATCAATCATCTTTAATAGCATATGCTATTAATGTAATTTTGTTATTGAAGATTCCCAAATCTATTCAGTGGTTTGCACAAGACAATTACATTTTTTTTTATGCATGCAGGCAATCAGCGTTTTTTTTTTTTTTTTAAAATTAGACCAATTAAACATGGTCATTATAAATGGTAGATTATTTAAAAAAATCATGAATTGTCAATATGACATTCTTTGATTTAAAATAGAATGGCAACAGAATGGAGAGTTGCATTCTAATTATTTCATTTCAAAAGTGTGCTTGAAAATTCTGCTCTATGAAAGCTTGCTGATGTTGGGAAATGTTTTCCATAGATTTTACAGTCCTAGGGATGCTTTTACAGGTATTACCAAGCACCTTGAAAAACCTTTTCCAACAAAAAACAGTCCTCTATACATCATCTGGAAAAATAATTGGGATATATGGTCACTTTCCCAAAATGGAAAAAAAAATTCGTACTAGTAATGTAACATGTGTGAGGTCAACATGAAAGAAATTCCTGTATCTTTGTATACCAACAAAAATTGAACAAATTATGCATGTTTTTGCCATGACAAGTTAAACAGATACATTATTCTAACAGATCACTGCTTTCTCAGTCTTCTCTTGCTGTAACAGGTCACTCCCTGTCTACCTTTGCAGTATCAAATCCACTCGTTCACAGAGGCACTTAAGGATATGTGTAATGCATGCCCAGTCCTATTGGTACCAAAATTAATTAAGTCAAAGTTAATAAGCTACTATGCATTGGTGGATAGCATATGGTACTTTCAGTCTTACTCTAACTGCAGCTGATGAATGCTACAGAAACTTCTGGAGTGTTCTTGTTTCCATGACTTACTTGGCAGAAGTATGAGGCATCCAAATAGGTATTGCTGATCACCTTCAAGTTTGATAAGTTTGAGATACGAATACAAAATATAAACTATGAAGTTTGACAGCTTTTTACACCTAGATGTTAAATCATTACAATGAGACACCTACCAGTTTTGACACTGCACGAATACCCTCCACAAAACCAAAAACCTATGAAAATTGCTTACATATGGCCAAGAATATCAAGTATAACACTTCACTCTCCCAGTCCAAAGCATTTGGCTGTATCCTAGAGATGCTCAGGTAGAGTTTAGGGGAAGTTGTTTGTAAATGTAGTGCTTTATTCTTCCCTGTTGTTTCTTAGACCTTTCTAAAGTGCATTAAGCTCAATTAAAAAGCACTGCTTTTAACCTACACCCAAACTCAGCATGCAGATATTAAGCCTGGTAAAACTGGCAATATCCTGTTAATTGCATATTTAAGTTTAGGAAAAAATATTTTCTGCAGGAAGTTCACCTATATACTTGAATAAAATAACGCCCAATAGATTTCCTTTAGAGCCACTGGACACATTTCCAGAAATTTCCAACTAAATAAAGACATATACTTAGATTTAAAAAACAAACAAACCAAAAAACAAACCAAACAATCAAAGATGATGCATGAGTATGATGTTGTTTACCATGCACTGAATAGGAATAAGGCACAGCTCTGAGCTCTAAATGAAGACCTGTATGTCATTTCTAAGAACTGCTGTTGAGTGACAAAGATTGCCTTACACATTCTCTTGTGAATTGTACTTCACTACGGCTGAGTAAGCATGTGGATATACACATTTTCCTTCTCACATCCTGTTTTCAACCTCTTCCATCCCATCCCATAGGCAGTCACTAAGATCAGAAGAATTGCCCTTGCAGTATCTATGTTCTACTGAGGATGCTTGACACGACACTACAATCAGGACACAAAAGGATAAAGGCATCACTATAAAAACAAATATTGGCTTTACTTCCTTTTCCTTGTACCCATATTTTTTCAGATACTGACAGAGACTTTGGTCAGAGCTAGTACAGAATTTTTCCAGTACTTTGTGTTTTGCCTCAGGTCAGCATAATTATTTTGAATTGCTTTCTTTTTGAGTAAAGCAGGTAAGGAGCAGAACAGGAGTTGGGTGAAAGGACTGAGAAAGAACTCTGCTCTGGGAAAATGGTGAACTTCAAATGTTTTCAGCTGTTAAAATGATGGTATTTGAAGATTCTCAGCCACGTGGAGTACACAAAGTAGTTTAAGATGGCATAAATTATACAGATAAGCAAAAGTATAAGAAATAAATCTACATCAATATCAAAGTATGAGGAAAAAATGTTCCCTTTCATTCAAGCACCTCTGTGCACTGTGAGGTCATTAATTCTCTAGATGTAGTTGTGAATGTATTCTGGTACATTTTGGTAAATAATGTTTAATCCATTTTATAGATGGATGATGTCAACTATACCTGACCTTACTAGCAACAAGCCTAATACACATCTGCATCTACCTGTCACCATAGATCTCCAGTCCTATTTCCAGAACAAAATTTATCAGAGAAAAATATTCAGTACAATTAGCTTTTTTCTGCATTGCTTAATTTGTGATATTAAGGAAAGGAAAGAAGGAAAAAAAAAAAAGGAATCTATCACCTATATTAATGGATGTTTCAGATCAATTTAACCTGAACTAATATATTTTCTTAATGACAAATCAATGTCAAAAATAATGAAAGAACTTAGGATTCTGTGTGCTTTCCTAAAGTCTTTGCTGTTAAACAGGGTTGTACAGCCTGCCAGTCTTGCATTATTAATTGGCTGTGAATATTATTAGACCCTGTTGTGGTTTACAGTATTGAAGAGATAGAAGCCAATTATTTCTTCTGCATTCTTTCAAAATTTATACATTTGAAAAGTAAAAAAAAAAGAAAGTCTTTGTGTCAACTAAATAAAAGTAAGAACTTCAAATAAATCTAGAAATAAACTGCAAATGAATATGCTACCAGTTTAATTTTCTGTTATTGGTTCAATTTTACAGGTATGTCGACATTTTCTCCAGATGGTTTTCCCCCCTGAGCCCAGAACCAGATGCTAAGGTCAAGAATCCATCCAAATTCACATTTATTACAGCTTATTTTACAGCCATTTTATAACAAAGAAAACTTTAAACTAATAAAAACTCTGTAAGAAGTATTACAGCATAATCCATAGGCAAGAACTCACATGCGCTTAGCACTGTGCAAACAAGCAAGGAGATGTTCCCCTTCTTATGACAATTTTTTAAACTTCAAGTTGATAGGTGGGTACAGTGGATAAAAGCACAAAACATAACAGGATGATCCTTAATATTTATCTCAAGATAACATTTTCAGAGTTTGTTCCATGGTTTTATTTAGTGGGCCAAGAACAGAAATTTTATTTACTCCCCAGAGCAGTCAGATGATGTGAGTCTTCCCTAATGTCTGTATCTACCACTTAGTTTCCAACTGAGGAATACACTTTTAACTGTTCCCTATTATCATAACAGAAGAAAAAGCTCCAGATCTCTGGGTTTTTTTTTTCCTACCAGTAGGAAAAAGGAAAACTTATCAGCAAATATCTGGACATTGGCCAGCCAACATCTTTTGTTATTAGACCCCAAATGAAGAATTTATGTGCATGTGCAATTATATATGTATTTATAAAAAGGTATTCTGGCAGAAAAAAAACTCAACACAAAAGCAAAAATCCCACAGGAATTTAGCAGATTACAAGAATACATTACACTGATAATATAGACAAAAGCTCACTGAAGACTTCAAAGACATATAAATTGTTAAAGTTACTTTTCCAGATAGATGAGTTTTGACCATTTAAAAATTATGATATAGCTTTCTGCATATTGACCATTTTATTTTTAACTCAGATTTAAATAATTTAATCTAACCTACCCAAAAGTACAGAAAACTTAAAAAATTATAAACTTATAGAGGTTGAACACAATGATGCTCTGCCCTACTCTATCATCAGACTGAATAGGTTTGTGGTCCACTATAAAGACTGAGAATTCTATGTGAATAATTAAGGGTATGAGTAGAGCATGGATGTCTATTCACAAGAATTTCCAAAACTTTCAAGTGTGTTTATGTTTGTTAAACAGCCTGTATAAAAACTGGATCCTTAAGACAGAACATGCAACTGTGGAATTATGCTGAATGCCAAAACTTGCCTTTAACTTGCAAAGCCAAAGTCTTTCTGCATGCTGGGCAAAGACGAAAACACTACTTTTTTATTGGGGGTTGGGGGAGAAGAGCAGAGGTGAGTTTGTGCATCCACAGGGGCTCTGCTGGGGTTACCAAGCTAATTTACCTTGTGACCTGAGCGAGCTCTTTGAACTTGTTCCTTCAAAGGTGAGCAACTAGGGTATTAAGCTTGATTAATTTAAAAGTGCCCTACCAACATAACAAATGATTTTAATAAGATCTACAACTCTACCGGGAAAACTATATAAGGAAGGCCCAAGTGCTTCTTTAATGTTTAAAACTTGATTAAATATTTACAGCAGCATAAGACTGAAAAATCAGAAAGATCCTCCTTGTCTTGACCGCATCAAATCATGTTTATGGTAGTTCATTTTTACCATTACTAGATGCAATATAAGAGCTAAATTCAGACACACGAAAGTTTGTAGTCTTTATCATGTTTGTTTCTGATTCCACTTATTTATCAAGGAAAATATATGACTAGATACATTTATGTTTACTAAACCCATTATTTTAATTTTGAAGACTGAGACATTTGAGAGATAATACATATTTTTGCCCACTCCTTTATATATATTCTGAATTATGAAGGTTTATTTTGGGCATCTACCTATTAACCAGGAATTTTCAATTTTCTTTTAGATTTTCAGATTTCTTTTATTGCCCTTCAGGGTAATCAATGTAAGTCCCTTAGACAGTAACTTTACTTTTCTCAGCTACCTCCTTATAAATCATACAGCACACCCATAGCTTTCCAATTACTTCAGGTTCTGAATGAACATTCAGGCACTCACTCAATTTTCTTTGGGAGGAAATTTTTCCATAGAAATACACACACCTGAGAACAGAACTTTGGCTCTAGAAGAGTTCCTATAATGCAAAACATAGACTGAACAATTACACGTCCCAGTCAAGAACTGAGTTGAATGAGTTCAATATGTTTGAAGGAGTCTAGAATCTCTGTATAGAAGAGTGTGAGAGGAAAAAGACTGGCAGGAGGTTACTGGACCAAAGTTATACCATAATTCAATGTAATTCTCTGCAAATGAGGCATCTATTCAAACACCTTAACAAGTGTTAGACATCTAGCAAAACTGATGAAGCTACAAACACATCAAAAAAAAAAAAAAAAATCTCACAGGAATAGATGCGTGTTCTAAAACAAATACCATGGCCAGCTCTTTGCAAACAAAGTCACAGTAGATATAATAAAAGAATTTGGAATGAAGTCACTGCCATTATAGGAAAACAATTTGATTCTCTTTCTGACAACAATATCCTGTATGTCTGGTGAGTTAAGTCTTAAAAATAGCAGCCTATGGGCATTTTTAAGAAGTGAGTTTTTACCTTGAAGCAATCTGGAAAGCTGCACATTCACAAGTAGCCTATCTCACTATTGACTCACTAAAGGAAGGCCCCTGGAAATCCTGAGCAAACAAATTCCACATCATTCAAGACAGTCCTCAAGGACAAGGCAGAGAAACTGATGTTTCTTTCACCCTCCAAGTCAAGCTTCTGGAAAACCACGAAGGTTTTCCTATAACCGCCAAAAGCACATTGAAGCCAGTGTGCTTCCATAAAATACGTATCAGCCTGTCAAACTAATTCTTCCAGCTAGTGGTTCCCATTAATAAGGCTACCAGAGAAAAATTCTAATTTATTTCTTAACTATATGCTTCACAAAGCCAGAAACAAGCATTGGGATGGACTGACAGAAGCAAATCACCAAGACTATGAAATCAAGACTCCTAATCTAAGGCAAACTGTCATTCTGTGCAAGTTGCTAACTTCCTTGTGACTCAAGCTTCCCAGATGTACAGTTTGGCAAAAATACATTTTCAATGAAAAACAGATGCTCTTTCAAGAATGTGAGCTCTCAAGGATAAATAAATACTTTGTATTTTACTATGCAAAAGATTCCTACATCTCCTTTAAAGAAATAATTACACTGTTTTGGTATAGCTTTCGGATTTGGGTATGAGTAGGAATTCCTATAAAGAACCATATCATTGCTAGCCATCTTTTATTCCTTCACTGTTATAAAAGTCAAGAACATACAGACAGGTAGTGCAAAGCAGGCAAACTGCTTTTCATGGATTAGGCTCCTTTGCTGCAGTTTTCAGCTTTATGCACTTGGTTGCAAGTGCCATCTGTACCATGTGTGTTAATGGTTGGGTGACAGCCTTCAGACAGAGGGGCAGGCACCCTCCATCTGCTGTGCAGGCAGGCCACACATAACTCAGGCCCACCTTTAGACAAAACAACTGCTGTTTACTCAGACTGACAATGGAATTAAATGATTGATGCCACGGGCAGCTCCCATCTAACATTCAACCAAATGTGCACTTAGCATTTAGGTATCACCTGTTCCAGGCATAAAACAAAATGGGCTTTTTTTTTTTTTCCACACTAATTCTTCCTAGGAAGAAAAAGAGCCTGACACTTCACCGAAAGCTTAGCACAGAAGTGACTTCAAGTAAAACTACAGCAAAGTTCCTCTCTCACCGTCAGCCCCTTATTTGACATGCTACTTTTGGCTATGTGTTTAGAAGGTATATGGAATCTTCAGAAAAATCCACCTCTTGTGTACTAACAACGTTAAAATAGTCAGAGAATTACTTAGACTTAATTTTTTTGGACTGTGATGAACTCCACTTGCAAATAATGCAGATTCCAATACTGAAATATAAACTTATTTTTTAAAAATTATGAGATCTGATACTGATATACATGAACTAGCACTCAACTCCTGGAATCAAATAAAGTCCCTCTAAGGTTTCAATGCATTCTTGGAAAGCAATCAAAGGCCTCCTTTTCCATAAGTTTGTTATTTATAGAAAAGCATTTGATTGTTGCATTGAAGTGTGCACTCTATGTGTAAAAAGGTGTTTATGGGTTTTAGTACAGTATAGTTAATACCCAAGCAATACCTAGCCTTTTTATAATAAAGAACCCTTACTGAGAGGATATATATTGTACGTTTCATCAAGTGTACAGCATATGATTACATTTGCTGGTGGTCTATAAAGTAAACTCCAGTCAAATCAGCTATAGCTTACGGATTTGTTGTTCTGCATAGAAAAATTAAGAACAGTTACATTTTTGCACTTTTATGTAGGATTTCAGAAGAATATTAATATTTTCTTTCTAAACAAACTGAAATCTTTCAGAATATTTTAAAATCAAAACTACACTGCTTAGGATTTAATATATTCTTTCGCTAGCTATGGTTTAATAATTACACGTTTTCCCCACAGACAAAGAAAATAAAAAGTGTGAAGAATACACAAAACAGACCTTCCTGCACAAAAAGGGTACAGTTACATTCAATATAAACATGATAAACACAGATCTAGCAAAACTCCTCCCCACAGCACAACTTTAAGCACCCATTGGCCTGCACAGTTGACAATACTTCAAAACACAAGAGTAGAAAAAAAAAAGTCACATAAGAAAATTAAAACCCTTCCCCATCACAATGAAATCCCAAGAAAGCATTACCTGTTCCCAAACATCCAGAATCTGATATTCAATATAAATTCAGAGTTTCCTGCACATGAATACAAATAGGTAGCCAATTGGGTCACATTTAAAGTTTAATGTTACATTTAAGGGTAGAAGGCAAAGTAAAACTCAAGCTTACAGTTTGACATATTTCAGCCCCCAATGGCTGATTTAAATATGTTCACATTTGTTGATTTTGGCTGGGTTTTTATAAATTGGTTTTGTTTGTTGAATTTTTCTTTTCAGAGTATAGTGGAAGAGAGAAAACAAAATCATTTAAGATCTCAAAACTTGCAGTTCTGAGAATCTTCCTTTTGATACCATCTTTTGTTCAGGTACAGGCTGAGGGACAAAGATCTTAGAAATGACAAGTCTGCCTAAGGCACACATACGCACAACTAGATAACCAATGTCACTAGAAGAATTAAATCCAAATGTGAACTACATCTTGGATAAACTGTTATGGCAAAGTTTACTTTCAAAAATGAAGCACCTTTCACATCACAGATTTCAAATGTGTCTGTTGTAACATAGTCACAATGGAGCAAGATACGTAGTACATCAAATGTGTCATATGGAAAGTCCCTGTCCAACCTCCAGAGCAGCAAACTCAACAGCAGAGGTCATGTCAGTGCTGAAACACTCCTGACTGGCATGATAAACTACATGAGATGCCTACTGTTTGCCTGAACAATTGATGAAATTAAAAAAAAAACACAAAAACAAACAACAAACAAACAAAACCAAACAAAAACAAAAAAACAAACAAACAAACAAAAACAAACAAAAAACCACAAAACAAATTAAAAACCCCACAAAAAAAACCCAAACAACCCAAACCATCTACATATCCAGAAAAGGTAATTCGTGTAGAATTGCTTTATAGAGAGTTTTCCTTAATCAGAATTTCTAGAGAAGTTTTAAATAACAGTAAAATAGTTCAGAAAAGAAACTTAGAAGTACAATCTTCAGTATTCTCCTTCTGAAAGGCATTTTGGTGCATTCAAAACCAACACTGAACCAACTTGAGACCAGGAATAATAAAAGTTTCATGACGCCTGATTCCTTAGACTATACAGGTAAAATTCTTACTTGCCATTCATCAATCATCATCTAAGTAACAAAATATCTGCACATACAGATTGTTTCACAATAATGGAAGAAAAGAAACAACCATATATAGAGATAAACTTTTCTTGCTATAAATTAAACCAATCTTCACATGTGAAACGTACAGTAAGTGCACATCTAGGTGGACAGAGCTAGATCAAACGGAAATGCAAGTATTAACAACCTCACACAGTCCAACAGTTAAAAAAAAATGCAGATATAACTTCCAATTACAAGATAGAATTGTGAAGTACATTATAAAGTCAAGTGTTTGCACAGAAATATATTTTTCTAGAAAGCAAAGTGGTAGATAATTTGCATATTTCTTTTGTTAGCACACAAGACAGTCAAACTGCTAAAATGAAGATAGCAAATAGTTTGAAAACCTCGTTTTTAAGCAAAGTAAACCAGGCTGGAAAGAGCCATTTTATACAGTCCCAATTTTTATAAAGCTGATCCAGAACACATTTCTGAAAAATCAGACTAGATTGTTATTGTAGACTACACGGGATGCTGACTGCACTGATCACAAACTTGTTCAGTATTTCATTAACAATAATCATACAAGCAGTTTAGCAGGTGGTTTAAGTGTCTCATTGGATCAGAGCCACTATTTTCTGGCCCATTCATGCCCAAAAAGGAAAAATTGTCTCCTATTTACAGAATTCAACAGATCACCTTTTGGAAAGCAGCAATCATTTTAAATGTCCTACCACGGTAAAACTAAAAAATGGAGTGAATTCAAGACTCAGTGATTTAATTTTTTTTTCCCCCAAACAAAAATAAAGTAAGCTGTGGTATGATCCTACACATTGACATTTTCAAATTAGTAGAGTATCTACTCCAGGTTTCAACACGAAGCACAGTAGGGTGGCACTGACACCTTTTCTTATGTTCCACTTCTGATTTTAAAGTTTGCTTAGAACTATTAAATATCTTTATAGCTTTCCAACACTACAGTATTATAGAGGTGGAACTTTCCATAAAAATATAGGTGAACGTTATATTAATGACTGAGTAGATTATTTGTTTGAATTTGACCCTAACATCTACTCCTTTCCCTTTATCTCTGACAGCAGCCTCAGACCAGTAAATTCCAACATTTTATGAGCTGTTAAGAAAATTATGCATTCAGTGAGTCAAAGCTGAGAAGAATGGTTAGGTGTACAGGTACACATGGAGCCTGCACCAAATTATTTTTGTCAACTAGCCACTTCCCTTAACATATTCCTACTCCCCACTAAGGGATACTGGCTTTCAAAATTATCCACTATTTCTTCTTTCAAGACAATTTTCAGATAAGAATTTAGTCGGATCAGGCAATATTGGGTTTTAGGAGAAGGTCCTACAATCAAGTTAATATTAAAAAAATGAATTCTTGCAACTTGACCAAAGTTATCTTCTAGCATTAATTCAATCATAAAACAGTCTGTTTACACAGATGAGTAGTGAATATGGTATACTATGCGCAAATTTAACTTTATGGTGGTTAACAGATTACCAAAAAATGCTGGCTGGTAATTAAATATTGTTGTTGTAGAATGAAGGGATGAAGTGAAATCTGATAGAGTACACACAGCCCAAAACACTGTTATTGTACACAGCTTCAGCTATGTGTTTGTACATGAGAATAGATTAAACCCCATCTGTTTTAACAGTTTTTAATGTTATAAATTAGGAAAACATCAAAAATGTCAGGAGATGGCACACACTTATTTGTTGTCTTTCAGCTCTATATTTATTAGACAAGTTTGTTATCAAACTAATCCTCCAAACATGAAAAGAACAGCAGGCCTTCTGGAAAACCAGATGGCTGCTGTGGTTTCGAAACATGTTCTGGAAGGGTTATATAGTTTACATTTTTTGTTTTTCATAAAAGATTGTGTGGGATGTGGCATGGTTCTCAGACACAGAACTCCCACAAAAAAACCCAAGGGATATTGTGGGTGGGAGAGTGAGGGACTACTTGAGGATACAAAAAGAAAGCAAAGTTATCCATGTCACTGAATCTAGGAGACCTTCTTGTAAGAAAAGAGAAACATTTGAACCACAAAGGAAAGAAGTCACCATTATACAGAAAAAAAATGCTTTCAGACTGCACAGTCTTAGGCATTTCACTGCCTTTCTCTGAAACAGAAGGGGGCCCTAGACACTGAAATTAAATGGAGGGACCGAAAGAAAAGCAAAACATCACAAGAAATATATTTGATGGGATGAATTACATGCATGTCAAGAGGAAAAAAGGGAAAGGTCAGTCTATCAAACTGAGAACATAATCATATTCCAAAAGGAAAAATGTTTAATAACATTTGGTTAGTAGTTAAATCAATACACAGTAGGAGGAAAACCCAAACATAAAAAGGACTCAAAGTCCCATTACTGGAAGGATTAGAAAATGCAAGTAAAAGAATCCATGGCTACCTCTGGTATTTTGTATTTTGGCTGTTTAGAATGACATTTTCTATCATGATCTTTTGTTTTGGAGCAGAAAAAAACAAAATTAGGGTATTTCTTTCCAAGGACACTGTTTTCACAGAGAAAAAAGAAGCAACTGAGAACTTGGATAGCTTCTGGGATTAGGATGGCAAATCTTCCTGACCCAGCAAGGGAGCCATATGTGCCAAGTGCCAGAACTCTTTAATAACCACAGGCAAGCACATCTCCCTTGCTCTCCCTCCCCTGGGAATCCTAGTCATACATGAGTGATCCTCTCCTTAAAAAAAAAAAATCCCACACCTGTTGCCAGTCCTGTGAACACCCCTGCAATGACCCAAATGCCTCTGACAAGGCACTGGAGGGTGTTGAGGTTGCAAGGCAGGCCCTTGGCCAGCAGACATGTGGGAAAGCAGAAGACTGAACTCCAACAGCAGTAGTTCTGACCCAACATAAGGAAAACATGGCTCCCATGAGCACATCTCCTCGAGGGGCTCTGCAGCCTACATCCTTGGAAGCTTAGGGCTCACAAGACAAGGGCTGGATTGAGCCGGCCTGATCCTGTAGATGATTCCTGTAAGTAGAAGGTTAGAAGAGAGAGCCTGGAGGTTCCTTCCAACCTCATTAATCTTATGATGACTCAGAAACCATGAGAGTTCCCAAGAACACTCACTTCTTAACGCAGTCTATTTTTGTGACTGACCATTTCAAGTCAGCGGACGGCCTACTGGACACCTAACAAACATGTGGATGAAATAATTTAATTAAAATAAGCTGAAACATGGTAATTTTATTATTATTTTAATCATAGCATAACTATTTGGCAGATATTTTGACAATATGTTTATCCAAAGTTGTTCGTGACAGAGTCACAAGGAGGTGGTCAGAGGTGAGCAAAGTTTAACATCTTTTCAATCCCATTCTGTAACAAGAGACTTTTGCTCTAGAAAAGCAAACTTTGAGCTTGACTTCCAGCACATCTAAAGCACAAATCCTTTACTTCCTCAAAAGGGTTCTTTTTAATTTAGTGTATATAAACCAAATTAAAGAAAATGTTTTGACTTTTTTTTTCCCCATCAAAATACATGGATATATTTCAACACTCCAAATCTGTCAGTTTTCTGTAGTAGTTCCAAAATGACACTTAAAATCAGAACTAAAAAAAAGTTTATTGTTTACTACAAATAATTTTTCAAGGCATATAATGTAAAATCTTACAAAAGATTGTAAAATCTTTGAATGAACACTGCATAAACCTCAGTGTGTACACCTTTGTATTTTAACGAAACCAAAATTAACATGTATGAATAGCTACAATACCTGATCCTTACAGATTCCAACACTTGTTTGTAAATTGCATATTTTCACTAATATTTTTTAACACAAGAAACTAATTAGAATCCCAAACATTATTTTAAAATTTTGTCTTTTCTTATCTCTTCCCTCTGTTTTTTCAAGTTTTTTTTAAATTATTTTTCTCCAAACTATAAGTAACTCCTGAATTAAAATATTATATTTTAGTTTTCAGTACTCAGCACATTCAATCACAAATACTAGTTCATTTTCTTCACTCAAAACATATCTTTTATTGATACTGTGTCTGCAATAATGATGCAGGTGAATTTTATCATTCCTTTCACTCTACTAGTAATGAACAAATTCACTGCTTATTACTTTGGACTTGATCTCTAGCAAAACACTACTGGAACAAACAATTTGATTTGTCAACACCTTTACAAGGACTCCTCAATCAATGTCACAAATCAAAATTTAAGGAGCAAAATACATTTGACTGCAAGACCCCAGACTGATTAGAGCTTCGAGTTCAGTGAATTGCACCAGACAGGACAACAATCAGATTATTAACTCCACTTGAAAATACTCTCTGCTGCCTGGGATTAGCATGCATATTTTGATATAGATCGATAAGCAATCTCCTTCCTATAAGAAATGCCTGCAACATTCATTTGGCTGATCAAAGGCATATATCAGCTTGTTGTGACAGCTAGCTATTGTTTCCCTCTTTCTTTACAGGAGAGTCTCTATTAAAAAAAAAAAAAATCTCTAGCTCCCTTTCACCTAATAGTGGAAGTCAACAGAGAGTCACAAAATTCCATCTCCTCAAGACTGAAACACAATTAGTACAGAAAGGACTTTTGCCTTTTTTGAGGTAACTTCGCTTTCACTTCTTCATTCTTTCTCTTCTCCCTCCCCTCACTCTGAAACCATGAGCATTCTCTTCATGCCTTCCAAACACTTTCTTGGTATTATCCTCTACTTCATCCACAATTTAATTAGAAATACTTTCTTTTTATTTAATTTGGATAACATTTTCCATGTCAACAATATATTCCTGGCTTTGGATTAAAAAGGAAGCAAGTCTTTAATTGTTAAGGTGATCACAAAATGTATTTCCAGCTAACTCATCAGAGAAAGAAGGCAAGATTTTCTGCATAATATGAACTCTTAACTGAGCTCTGGATTTTATTGCATCTGCAGAAGAACTGAAAAACCAAAATTTATCTGCCAAATTTTCTCAAGATAAAAGCACAGGCATTTCATCTCTCCTCTAATTAAATACCATAATCACTATCTCATCTGAGCTTTTAATCTTTTTTATTAAAAAGACATACTTTAAAAAAGACAAGCAAAGATTGTGAAGAGACAGTCAAAAGTTAGGTTCACACTAAAATGACAGACACCATTCCTCAAGAAGGAGGCCATCAGAGTCAATGTGCATTTTGATGTTCTGAGGAGGGGATGCTCTTAGATAAACAAGAGAAGAGAAATGCAAAAGTTTTTTTTCCAGTAGCCCTGTTCCTTGGAGGAAAACAACCCACCCCAGGTTCAGTTATAGTTTTGAAGTCTTCTCCAGGAGAGAAGATTCTCCATTCATACCCACAATTCAAGGACAAGTAAAAGAACAAAGCAGCTTTCACTGATGGTTTTATAACCTTTTACAGTTCCTTGCACTTTTAATCACTGATCTTCATAGCCAAATATTTTTAAAATAGAATTCAGTGACAGTGTACTGAATTCACACACGACTGAATTCTGCAAGCCTTTCCCACTGCTAATGACTTCACTCCTGTGCTGTGTCTCAAACAGCCTACTGTGAGTACACCCACTGCTCCGGGATTTCTGGAGAGAGCAAACATTTGTTTTTTTTTAATTTGTGCTTACCTCCATGCTCATGCAGCTCCTTCACACTCAACAGCAGCACACAAGAACTGGACCTACAGTCTGAACTTGGTCCAGTAAATACAATTTCTGTACATTTATCAGCATAAATTTTGCTCGCCTACAATGTTCTCCATACTTTGTCTCACCATACTGCCTTGTTTCCTAGTCCAGGCAAAGGCAACTTCTTTCCCAGAAGTTGGACAGTATTTTCTAATGCTGTATAAGTAAAATAGTTACTTAATTGTTGAATAATTTAAGAATAATTATAACTTAATAATTTAAGATGGAAAGGCTTTTTTTAATGTGATATTGGCAGATAAAAGGAAAAAAATTATGCAAATACCCATCAGTAAGTCCTACTTATTTCCCAAGGTGAATTTTTTTTTCTCTTTGTTTTTTTTTTTTTGCTAAATAATCCTTTTGGTTATACAAGATCATCATCCATCTTCCTTTTCATTTTGTATCATTTATCAAAGAAAAACATGTATACTGATATTACCTGGAATATCTAGACATCTCTTTATGACATGAAAGATTAAACTTAAAATGATTACCAAGATTATTGAATCACTAAGAGGATCAATGGATTTAATAATATTCTTAATGCATAATATTAAGGTATGTAAGATATGCATACAGATAGTTGCTTACTCTTGCTCAAACTGCTGGGAAGAACAGGTACTGCTTTATCACTTTTTGCAAACATAGGAAGTTAAAACATACTCAAGCTGGTTTCCTTTTCTGGTTTTTCAGCAGCCAGCAATCTAAATCTATTTAAACTGCAAATAGCAACTTCATATTTGATTAAGAAATCTTACATGGAAAACAAAGGATTTCAAGATACTGGTTTTAAGTCTTTAAGCTTCTTAACACATTCATGATTTCTTTGATGTAGTATGTCAAACTCAGTAATAGATTGACTGATTTTTCTTGTGAAATTCTATAAAATACTGTTGTGCAAGAATCAGAAGTGGGTCATTTTATCAAACATCACCTTCCTTTTCCACATATTAATAGCAATAAAAGATAAAAAATGCTATCACTTAAATACCAAATTGGGCAGTGCGACTGCCTCTTCAAAAAAATCTCAAAACGTTTATAAAAGGGATTATCAATGTACAGAATGTTTAGTATGCTGCACTTAGTGTAATAATCTGTTGGATTTTCTTAATGGTTAATATAATTAACTAAAACATTTATTAAATGCTCACAGAAGGCTTCATACTATATATGATAAACTACAATGACAAATTAAAATTTAAAACCAGGATTTATAAAATTATTTTTGACATAAATGCATATAGGAAAATTTGTTCAAATATCTTCATAGCACAATACACTAATGTAAACAACTTTTGTCCATTTCCTATCATTTGTATTATGCATAAAACATTAATCAGTCTTCTCATTCACTTCTCAACATCTCAGCCTGTTAATACACTTGGAAATCATTCCATATGGAGAGAACAGCTCTTGTTGCTAAAGAACCTCACTGTTGGCTGCCTTCCCAAAAGCGAGCAGAGTTTCCTGACAAGGAGCATACATTTGTGTTCACAAACAGGAAGAGATGAAGCCAACATGCCTTCCATTTCATCAGTCACTCCCATCAATTGCAGTGGCATAATTTGAGTAGTAGCTTAATTCAGTCTCACATACCTAGAACCTCAGCAGGCTGTGCAGAAGGGCATTTAAAGCCACCCTCACCCAAGCAGCAAAAATACAAATAACAAATGGCAATTCGCACTCTACTAAATCTGAAATAATGGGTATTTTTCATCTTTGACAAAAGAGGAGGCTGTTACATAGAATAGTCATTCTGAAGTAAATTAATCTTCATTAATCACAATGGCTGTATCCTTGACACTGTGCCTGCTTTAATTCAATTAGACACTTTATTTCTCTATTTCACACTAGCGACGCACTTGCTTCAAATCGAGAAATTGTTTGTGCTAGTTCTTGTTTCTGGGTGAAGTCTGCTGTTTGACTACATCAGGGAGAATTCTGAGGAGACCTAAAATCTTTGCTAGGGGAAGAAAGGGGAAGGGGGAGGAAAAAAAGAAAAAAAAAAATAAAAAGAAAGAAAGGAGATGCAGATGCATTAAAAATATCAGAACTGCTGTGGCCTTGTTTTTAAGACAGATCCTGTCCAATGTTCTGCTTCTAAACATCTTTCTAGTTTGTGTTGAGTTCTTTGATGATCTAGGTTCCATGCTATTAAACCTGAAGAAAAACAGTTTCATGCATCCAGTGAAGCATCTTCAACTGGGGCTATTTTTGATCTCTTACCTGTAACAGCTTTAATCATGCTATTCCATCTTTAAAAGTCAATGTCTTCATCTGTGATACTTTCTCCTACTTTTCAGTAGGAGAAACCCTCAGTATCAAAGCATTCAGTTCTAGTGAGGATCAACTGCAGTACTGCCTTTTATATGCTTCTTTATGACACCAAACACTACTTTCCCCCTAGAGCCCAGAAACAATAGATCTATAGTGTAAACAGCTGTGTACCTCTGCACAGCAGTTAGAGTTGAATACTTTGGCTCCATCTAACTAACTTCCAGGGTAAATGACAGCATCATAACATTACTGAGCTGGGAAGGGACCTCTGGAGGTCATATGGACCAATTCCCCTGCCTCAAGCAGGGCCAGAGAGAGCTGGTTGCCCAGGGCCATAACTAGGCTGCTTTTGAATATCTCCAGGGATGAAGACTCCACAGTCTTCAGTAGTTGTCTCGTTCTAGGACAGCTATAGAAACACCATGCTAAAATTCCAATTTTGACATAAAATCCCCCAATAGAACTGTAAGTGGAATTTAATTTGCTGTATTAAGTATAGCCATTATCAATATATTTTATAGCATCATACATGTAAGGTCTGAGGAAGCGTGGACTTCAATGCACAAATTAAAGGTTTATTTTTTTGCTTTTAGTTTTGTCTAGAGCTACTGTAGACAAACAGTTGGAAATAATGACAAGTGTAATGTTACTTGTATCACAACAGTTTTAACAATTATTCATCTGCAGAAATAACGAAAGAGCTTGAAAACTTCATGAACCAGGTTATGCACCTTCATAAAAAAGGCTATTACACAGATTTTGTAACACTATCCCTTCTGCCCCCCCACTTTAGACTGTACTTCACTTCACCTGGCAACCACCTTGAAAAGTAGCAATTTAAGCAGGTGCAACTGCAACCACTTAAAAGGGAAAACAGTTCTCCATTTACAGCTCTTCATTAAACTTACATTTGAGCTTCCGGGTTAAGTGGAGGCTTGTACTAAAACATTGTCATTTCCCATTTATTTGTTAAGATTGAGCAAAGCACACACTTAAGAATATTTAAACATCAGTTCTTTCAGCAATCATTTCACAATCTTTAAAATAGGCATGTCATCTTAACTATCGATCACCATACAGATGTCCATGACTGTTAAAAATCAAATTTCTTCTAGCAATACAGAATTTCTGCCTTTCAGTATACCTTCACCTACCTAATGCAGAAAACGAGGAACACTAAATTGAACACAAATGTGTATGTGTGATCAGATAGTTTTGCCCTTAAGCACCTCTTACAATAGAAGAAACTACTTTTTCAGGCAGAAGAGAAGCCATTACACAGAAGTACAGGGGGAAAAAAAAATCCGCCCAACCCCATAGCTCACTCTGCTTCTCACACGGTCAATGCAACAAGAATTCTCCAGAGGCTGCTCAGCTCAACTCAGAGCCTGTTCTGTAATAAATGCATGAACACAGATAGGCACAACACATCAGAGCTGCTCTGACACTGATCTTTTGACTTATTCAAGACTAAACTGAAATGAATCAGAAGGAATGAAACAGTAGTTCCTGAGTGTTAAACTACTTCCAGTAATCTTTTAAATACAAATATTAATGGAATTATTCCACTGATGAAATGGAGACATTCAACAATTTCAGTGATAATTTCCTTGAGCTAAAGATTTTGGATATAAGGGATAGGAAACTATTGTTTTAAATAAAGGTGTATATTTAGACTGTTAATCTGAAGAAGCTGGATATACTAAAAGGAAAACAAGATAACAAGATTAAATAATAATGATAACACCGCATACAAATGTTGGAGGTGATTGCATTTAAGAGACCAGAGAATGTAGTGTCTACTTTTTGTACTCAGACCAATATAAGTCTTCAAGAAATAGTCTGTGGCTTTAAAAAAAAAAAAATAAACAAAAACAAAAACCAAAACCAAACAAACGAACAAAAAAAGAAAAAAAAAGTACGCACCAGCTGAAGGGGGAAAGAGATTGGCTTCCAAATGATCACTGCTGAACTGCAGTATGCGAGAGGAAAAAGCAATTTAATCTGCTCAGGACACTTACTCCTTATCATACTGTGCTTTCAAAAAAAGATTTAATTACTTAAGCTTGGATATATTTGTCAGTATATAGCAAGTTACTATATTGGGATTAATACTCTGAAGCATCTTCCTTTGTCACCTGAGATTTTCCCTGAATGTGTCTCATGTATAACTAAATACCATGGTTAGTAATGAGTCTTATGTAAGAGTCCTTCTGTTTCTGTTTCCACAGAGCTTATGCTAAAAACAAATGACTGATTTAAGTGACATTGGTAGGCCCTTTGAGTGTAATTCGCCTTATTATCTTATCAGTAGTCAAGTCACGGAAGTGCAAACCTTATCTAAGGATTACATCTGGAAAGGATCATGATTAAAAAGACAGGGTCTCAATCTATTTCAAATTGTTTACTGTATTCACCCTATTAATATCTAACACATTTATAAGCCACACCCTTGCCATGCAGGTATGTAGTTTTGACTGCATGCTTATATAAATAGTATTAGGGAATTCAGATCAAGTTCTCCTCAAGATTATAACAAAAAGTAAAAGAGTGAATTCAAAAAGCCGCAAATCCTGAGCACAAAAAAAAAAA
>VXAU01003784.1:395237-459151 GCA_013399695.1 Formicarius rufipectus | reverse complement strand
AGAACCTGAACCTATAACACACCAATTTAGATTTTTCATTTCTGAATGGCATTGCCTGAATTTGTTAACTACTAATTATTTTAATTTTCTTGCAGTCTTACTGCATACACATGAAGCCTTCTCTTGTGCCATGTGTGCATTTTGGTAATGTAACAGCCTCAAGACGTTTTGGTTGGTTTTAACTAAATGAAAAAAAGCAGGCAGCTGGCTATGTAATGACATCAGAATGCCTATATAAGCCAGGAAAATGTTACAGTCATAGCTAAATTGAAAAGATGCTCTCAGAAAATTCTATTCTGATGCAAGAAGCAATCCTGTCACCTAATAAAGGAAACTGCAACATTGTTATTTCTTTTCTTAAGAGTCTCTAGTCCTAGTAGGTTTTCCACAGTAATAGAGTTTTCAATATTGTGTAGCTCAAATAGAATTGGTTCTCTTTCTCAAGGTTGTGAATGCTTGCTTTGTCCCAGAGGTACAAATGTTTAATACTACAGATTGAATGCAGATGAAGTTGAGCAGATAGAACATAATTTTAAGAAAAAATACTATAAATATGTTGGGTTTTTTTTTTTTTTTGACTTCCAGTAATTAGTGTTAACAATTTTTGTTATCTATTGCAAAAGTTCTTCCTGTTTTCGCACCAAGGGAAACATTTTCTTGAGTTTCTTTTTGGTAGTGTTTCAACTACTTTTGATGCCTTTGTATCAATCCTTTCATACCACATTCTCTGTGAGTTTTATAACAGCAAATTTATAACTAATTTTGAATGGATAGTTGTGCTTGTAAATAGGTCTGGAAAGTTTCACAACCTGTTTGCTAATACTGTATGCTAGAGGTGGTTGTTTGAGATACAGGATGAAGAATCATCACTGGGTTAAAGTAAATCCTTGTCTTTCCATCCCTCCTTGTGCAGGGATGCTATTGGGGAAAAAAGGTGTGAGGAGTATTGTGCGACTTTTGCATTGAATTGTGTCCTCATGATTATAGATGGACCTTCATAGATGTACAGAGATTTATCTCTTGTAACCTCTGACTTTAATGACCAAATATTCCCAAATGTGCAGCACTGGAAGAGGAAGGGAGAGTTTAATTGCAAATTTACTCTGTCCTTAAGGAAAGTATTATTTGTTTCACAGAGCAAAGAGCAAGGGCAGGTAGAACTGCTGTCACAAGCCGGGGAGTGTGTAAGGTGTCTGTATGAAAAATATTGCCATCTCTGCTCAATAATTATGTTGCTGCATGCTCTACTAGAACCTAACTGAATTACTGAGCATTATTATTGAACTTCTCAGTCCTTTCTTTTGTTCATTCAGTGTTTTTGCTTCCTGTACTTCTTTTCCTGAGTTGCACCCAAACTGTAGTGATTCTGTAGGCCTGATACAACTCTTAAAATGCTATAGCATGCATGGTGAGGACAGAAAACAGGAAAAACCATGTTATTCGCACAGCGATTTTGCAAATTTACATCAGATGACTAAAGTTCCTTATTTATTTGTTTTTAAGCCTCTTTGGCAAGGATTTCTAGGTTTTAGCATTAATAACTATTTTTCCAGGTGTCAGTAAAGATTATGCATTCCTGAAATTCTTAGTAATTGTCACTGCTATCTGTGCAGAGTGTTTTGAACTTCCTGTTGGATCCTACATGTAGAGTGACTTCTAATAGCAGAAAAGTAGCTTGGGAAATCCTGAAGAAAGTTTCTGTGTGTAGCTTCTCCAGAATTCCTCTTGGAGGGGTGCATGTGTGTGTTGGGTCTATTTCTTCAAGCTGGAGGATTCAGCATTTTCATACTGTATTCCAATACCGAGTACAGTATGAAGTTTTCTTTCTCACGTTTGACTCTTATACAGCTCTCTTGCTTGGAAAGTAAGCTCAAAATATGGCTAGGATTGCCAGCATTTAGTTGTGAAAGGTATTGATTGAAAAATAAAATTGGTAAACTTCTCTTTTTAGCTGAATGGTTTGTACTGTAGACTAGCAGAAGAGCAGACATGAAGCCACTTTGGCAAAGGAGTTGCATGTCTTCTGACAGTCTCTTCCTAGCTAAGAATAGGATGACTTTGCAGGGAGCACAAGTCTAAGAGGCTGAAACACAAAGGCCAAAACCAACTAGCCATCTAAAATGCTGCAGCCTTCTGTAAGATCTGTGAACCATGACCGCATGACCCAAGGCAGTATGAGTGTCTGTCCAAGCAGAGGAGATGGCCTATTAAGCAATTTCAGACATGTGAAAAGCCTGAGGAAAGGATTCCTAATGAACATCTTCTCATGGAAGATGACTTCTGTATTTTATCCTTCTTTGAGCTACACTTGACCTTAAAAAAAAAAAAAAAAAAAAAAAAGGTACTTGAACATTTGTCTAGACATAGTGCAGTTTTTTATTGGTCTCCAGTTTTTCAGAGTCCTTCTTTTAGTTATCAAAATCCAAACATTCATTCAGCTTTCTCATCAGACAATCGTATTTTAATACTCAAACAGAACATAAATATACCAGACATCTTTCACTCTGTCTCACCAGCAACTCTACACTGGCTCCGTTATTTGAGTACTAGACATCTGGACTCTTTCCCTTTGTGACAGTCAAATCCTTCTAAAAATTCCATGTATGCTGGAGATTGAAATCCTCAAAATGATAAACAAAGACTGTGTTGTCAAATTCCATGACTGCCTCTTTCATTTCTTCTTTTTTCATTTTCTTACAAATTCTGAAAAACTAGACTGACATCAGTACATGTTCCTGATGCACTTAAATTAAGGTCTTCAGCCTCTCAAAGAATTCAGATGGTTGCTAAAGGTATATTGGACCCTTATGGAAGTCACACCTGAGGCTGTGCAAGGGAAATACCCCATGTTGGATCCTCTGCATTCCATACCACTTGTTCTTCTCTGGATCTTGAGAGAAGAGCAAAAGCAGAGCACTGATTTTTGCTTCTACTTTTTAACTGTTAGCTCACCAGATCTTGTGCAAAACAAATGTAATCCTGTGGGTTTGCATAAGATGAAACTGTTTGTTGCCTGAAAGCTGCATCCCAATCCCCTGGTAATTGTTTCCAAGTTTCCTGACACAGGTGCTGGACAAGCTGACTAGCAGAGCTGTCCTGTCAGACCTGCTACTCATGAGTAATGAAGGACGGATTTAGGGTTGATGACAGATGTGGCAGCTGCAACTGTGAAATGCTGACATTTCAAATTGTCAGTGAAGAGAAAGATAATAATGGAACCACCGTGCTGGGCTTCAGGAGAGTAGACTTTGTCTTGCTCAGCGAGCTGGTAGGAGTGATCCTGTAAGAGACTGATCTGAAGGAGGGGGACTCAGAAGGACTGAGTGGTCTTCAAGGATGATCTCCTCAACAGGAGTAAACAGGCTTTCTGGTAGGGATACAGAAACTTTTCCTGGGCACGTAGGGACTGAACTGGGAAGGTCAAAATTCAGCTGGAGTTGAGGTCCATGGGGAATGTAAATAGCAACAAAAGGGTCTTACACAGCATATACAAGGCAGACTAAGGAAAATGTGGACCTTCTACTGAATGGAAAGATCAAGGACATGGATAGCACTGAGTTCTACATTGTCTTCTTTGCTTCAGATAAGGTCTCCTCTCAGGCCTGGATTCAGTTTCCTTTGCCTAGTGACACAATTTGAAGGAGCAAAATACTATCCATGATGGGAAGAGTTTTGGACTTGTTTAATAAAACTGTACATACTCAAGTCCAGGGAATGTGATGGGGTGCATCTGAGGTGCTGAGAGAAGTGGCAGATGTCACTGCAGTGCTGCTGTCTGTCATTGAAAGATGAATGGTGCTTGGGAGAGTTTCACCACAGATAGATTTGAATGAACATCAGATTCCTCTTCATAAAGGGCCAATGGGAGCCATGGGAGATCAGTCCAACCTTAGTCCACAGGAAGATTGTGGCAGAAGTAGATTATCCTGGAAGCTGTTTGGAGCTATTATGAAGAGCAAGGAGGTGATTTGGAATAGACTACTTGAATTTTTGAAGGCAAACTTTGCCTGACCAACATGTTTGCTTTATGTGGTAAGATAACTGGGTCAGTGGCTGAGAGAAGTGCAGTGAATGTCCTTTGCCTTGATTTTTGCTGTTGTCTCCCGTAGTGTTCTTTAAGACAAATTGGAAAGCAATCGACAGAGGTCTGCTGGATGGGTGGAAAACAGACTGGATGCAAAGAGCAGTGATTAGTACCTGTAAAGTTCAGTTGGTGGCCCTTTACTACTGGTCTTCTGCAGATCCGTATTGTGACCAAGGCTGGTCCTTCCATTCTTTGTGTCTTTATGTAGGCATTTACCTAAGAAATTTATGTCTGTCTATGCAGCTTTCTGTCAGGAACTTTGTGGACTTCCTGGCTGATACATTAGTATCCTCCTATCCAAGTACTTTACACTGTTTCATCCGAGATCCGTGTTTGCTCTTGTTTCCTTATTCCTGTTGGCAGTCATCCAGAATCTCTACATACTTTGCTTTCTGCTTCTGAGCTCAGCTTGGTTGTGTAGTATGATTTTTAAAATTTGTTTGTTTGTTTATTTTTAGTGCAGTGGAAGTTGTACATAATGCATCTGATTGATGTGCTGTGCTATACAGAAAGTCAAAAGGAATTGCATCTTAACTCACTTTGGTTATTGGCTTCATGTATTGTTATAATTAGCTGGTTTTGTATAGGTTCACAGCTACTTTACACATCTTGGTTCTGTTAGGGACACCTGTTTTGTGAGGCAGAAGGGGATGATAAGAAAGACCAAAAAGACCAGAACATGGTTTCTCTGGCTTCTGTCCACAAGCAGCCTTTAAGAGGAATTGAGAGTGAGATGGCTGAAGATGTCAAGTGCCCATAATTGTTCCTTTAGGTATTTATTAGAACTCCGGGAATAGACAATGGGAAGAGAACACTTTCCTTTTAAGGAGGGTTATTGATTCCTCATGAAAAACAAAGCAAAACAAACAAACAAAAAAAAACCCCCAACACTCTGTTTAGGGCTAATACTATTTTTGGAACATGTTTTAGTCAGGTCTGCAACACAGGCATGAGAAGTCTTAAATGCAGAAAAGTGGGAAGTATTTCTGTGTTCAGTATGTGTCTTAAGAGGCATACATGTCAGAGCTCAGGTTGGATTCTGTGCTCAGACTTCTTTGATGCCTGACATTTAAAACTGTTATTGGTTCTGTATCAGGTGAGTTGTGATGGCCAGTAATGGTTTTCAATACAAATCAAAAGAAATCTTTATGTTTGGTGCAAACCTTTGTTTATCCAGCTGCTGCCTGTGTTGAATGATGACTAGTGTATGAGCATGAACTAGTGAAAGATGCAAGATTTTCTTAGCAATCTTCAAACAGCAGAGCAGGGCATTCAGTCTGTTGACTTCAGCATATGAGAGATGAGAGTCCTTGTGTGAGCTGGGTTGTGGAACTTTGTAATAGACACTTTGGATTGTCCAACTACATTGGCTTGCTTGGTCAGGAGCTTTCTGGTCTATGTCATCATCTTCATATAGAAGTTTTCTGGAAGTTGTGATCACTCCTCTATACAGTGAATAAGGACCAAAGCACGTAAATCAGAGAGAATATGGTGCCTACAGTAACCTGTTTTGATTAAACTGATCCACAAAGTGGTTTGTTACAAAATGGGACATAAAATGCATTGAAGGTACATACTTCCTCAGCTGTTCTTTCTACTGCTACTTCCCTGAAGCACAGCTTTGTTTTTGTCTGACTAATAAAGCTGTTTGAGGTCCATTATTTGTGCATAACACTTCTGATCCTTTTGTCTGAAGCCTAAAGTCAGCTTTTGGAATTGTCTGTAGCATGATTTGTTTGAACCACCTGTTATTAAAAAAAAACTAGATATCTTAAGTTCTGGTAATTGAGACTGTGTTTTCACATCCTCTTCTAAGTAACACTTTCATCCTTTATGAAGCAAAACAGTTGCAGAATTGATGATTTCTTTGATAGCTAATAGATACTTTTCTAAATATCTATTCTAGGCCAGGGCTGTCAGCTTGGCATCTCAGAGCAGCCCTTGGAAATGTGTGCTTATCTCTGAAGGTTTTTCTTAGAATTAGGAGCACTTCATACAGAAATAATTTGGGAGTCTATGTGTTTGCATGTAGGAACTGTTGTCAAAGGCAGTACAAAGAATTAATCATTTGCCTAATTTAGCTTGCAGGTTTTAGGGCTTATCGAATTTCTTACAGTTGTTAGGGCTTATTAAATACTTCACATTTCTGTGTGCAAATTCTGCCATGGTTCAAACAAGATCTAGCAATATTCACTTGTGGACATTCTAATAGCATGTCATAAGTATTGTATCCATCAGAGGCTTTTAAATTTATATTCAATATTTGTGCATGACTTGCCTTGCTGTAGTTAAAGTAAATTTAAAAATAATCTCTCAGAAGTTCATGTTAGTATTTAGACTGCCTCTCTGATCTTCCTTCCAACATACGGCATAACTAGTGATCTTCCCCTACATGATCATAGGCTCTCTTTTTCCAGCAGTTCTCTTTTGTTTTAATATGTAAGATGCATAGAGCTAGTGCAGCTGATCAGTATTGATCATCTTTATTTGATGTGTGTCTTCATTCCAGGCTTACCGCATAATATCTAAACATGGCACTGAAAACTGTTCTGTTGATTTATTGTTTTGAGTTTTCACCCTTGTCTTTTTAGTTATACTTCAGTACCCCCAAGCAGTTTTGTAATTTCGGATAGGAGAAAAATGACTACTTGCCTGTCCTAGTGGTCCGACTCTTAGCTTATCTAACCTATTAGATCCTCTTCTGCAGTGAGCTGACTGTGCTTCACAACCTAAATCTAGCACAAGTGTATCTTCATTCACTTACACAGAACCTAATCCCAGCACAAGTGTATTTCAGCATTCAACACAACTAAAAATCAGTGTATTGCAGTTCAGAATTTGCACACACATTTGTAGCAGGAAGGTGAGTAAGATATGAAAAATTCCCACCCTGAATTCAGCTGAAATAGGTGCATAGAAGAGCACTGTGCAAAGTCATGAGCTTACAGAAGTTGTGAGAGGAAACTTACTTGACTGCTGTCAGGTCTAGGATAGTTTTGTAGAGACCTCAGAATGCAAGACTAGAGAGGATGAAATACTCTAATTTTCAACATGTGTCAGTCACTGCATCTACAGTTGCCTATTCCTGTGGCAGTGTTGTCCTTTGACTTAAAATAACTCTTCTGGTACCGAATGTACATCATTCTTTAACAACCATGTAGCTCAACAGTCTCAAGAACAGGAGGTTGAATGAATTAAAAGTACAAACAATTTCTATGGGTGAGTTGGTAGTTAAAAATTAGTACAAAACAGAGCTCATGAGTGTATGTATAGTTATTACCATGCAATGTATTCAATGCAGAAAGAGGTGATGTCTCGGCCTTAGGCTCACTGGTGCATTATTAACACAGGCTGTAATGAGAAACCAGAAATAGGCCATCTCTGAAACATAATTGAAAAATATACTGCTGTTAAAGACTTCATGTATATGTAAAAAATTGATTACACACTCAATTCCGATTCAGAATATAATTTTCTTTTCTTGTTAAACTATATTTCAAGGGTGTTTGCTTTTCAGTTTTATCTTATTTGTGGATAACAACCCCTTCATTTCCTGACTCTTCACACAGAAAGACTTTTTGTCAGCCAGTGAACTGCCTTTTGAATTGTTGAGGAGTGAAGTTATCTTTGCCTTTATGTTTATTCATAATTGGTGCAAATTGTAAAAAACAGTATTTACTGCCTTGCAACTCTGCTTTTGTCTGTTAAGAGGCTGATGCTCCTAGGTTGGTTGACAACAGAGAACTTTCTTCCCTTTTGTTTCCCTAGTAGGCAGGCTGTTTCATTAAGTGATGAGCCAATTTGCTCTTGTGGATAAGAAAGACCTGTGTGAAGCTCTGCCCAGCGTTGCTGTGTGGAAGACTCGCTTCTTAAAGGGTTAATGATCTGGAATTTCACACATAATGCAAAATAATTATGCTGTATGCATTCTCTGCGAATTTTCACATTCATGACAAAAGACTTTTGTCTGGTGTGCTAGAATGATCCATAGAGTAAACATACTCTGTTCTTTTAATTGGATGGAGAATAATTCTGCTAATTGGAGAAAACTGAATAAAGCAGTTGGTGCTAGATGTCAAATGACAGGTTTTGTACAGGAATTATACCTTATCCTTTATATGCATCAACAGAGTCATAGTATAAGCATGTGACACAAAATGCAGCTGACTTACTCAGAGCCAATTCTGTCGTTTTACAGAGCCTTACAAGTTTTAGATCTTACCTGAGATGTATTTAATGTTTATTTTACAAGCTAAAACAGGTGTAGAAAATTGACTTAGAGCTTGATGACCATGATGGTGTTTCTTTAGCAGTCTTCCAGCAGAACAACCACTAATGCTGAAGAAAAGAGCAACACATTCCCCTCCCCAGCCCCCAGTCTGTGTGGCGAAAGGAATACTTAATCATTATTAAAAGGGCATTCACTTGGTGTGGAGGATCAAAGATTGTTAAGATCGAGACACTAGTCTTTCCCATGTTGACAAGAACAGTTTGCATTCACTAGCAAGTTACTATTAGGGATGATTAATTTAGTTAATAAAGGAGGCTCATATGGACACACACACTATCCCCAGCATAGCTTTAGTCCTTTTATACTGTTGCTGATGAATCCTAAGTAAACATCTCAGCATCCTAGTGAAATCCCCTAATCGTGTTAGTGTGACTCTGTAGTGTGAAAAGTAAGTTGAAGGTGCCAGAGTACATTTTGCAACATTGCCTTCTAAATAAAACACTTTGGAGAATCCAGGTTGTGCCTAGTCAGGCTGAGATGCTGCAGGATAATTTGAAATTCAGAAATCTTTTGTACTGCCTCTCAAGCAACAGAACGAAAGGATGATGGTGAGGTACAAATTGTGTAAAATTATTTGCAAAATGTGCAATCTACTAACCTGATAGTTTGAGGAGAGGGTACATATCTTTTTGGCTTGGCATTGAAAATTACCTTGTGGCTTCCATGGTCTGCAACTGAATGTTTGGTGTGCCTCCATTAAGAAGTTCAGTCTTTTATCAGACAGCCACCTTCATGAATTTGGGTGAACTGGCATTAAATGAATGTGAGTGAAATAAATGCTGGTTTGACTTCAGGTAATATTTATGGTATCATAATTAAGTGAAATAATATTGATGAAAAAGAATTAAATAAAAATTTTTAAATGCACATTTTATGATCTAGAGGATAGAATGAGGGCACCTTAATGAATATAAATTATTTTGCCTTTAAGGTGGTGAAATTAGTTACCTATTCAGGATGAACAAAATAAAGAATTTTCATGAATTCAAGAATTGAAAATGTAGATATTTGTCTTTATGTACTTGGGTTATGTCTGACGTGGAATACATAGAATGCATTGGTGAACATTTTCTGAAGAGTTAAGTTAAAGGGAGGAGTACATTGGCTTGTTTGTTGGGGTGTTGGATTGCTGGAGTTTTTCAATAAACTGTTTTGGCCCAAGATTGTCATGTGAAAAACATGGATCTCTAATGCATGCTACTGTTAAACAGATATGCTTTCATTCTCATTTGTATTTCATGGAGCAATTCTGCTGTGTTACTATTCTTTTCTGGGGTAAACAGCATGTCATTCAAATGTACATGGTAAACACTTCATGTCTCCCAGAGCTGACTTTAGTAAATTGCTAACTATGGGTTTGAACAGAGTGGTAAAGTAGCCACCAGAACTTTTTTTACAGTTCATTGGTGACTGAAGGAATTGAGGGAGAAATAAGAATGCCATGGAACTCAAAAAGTACAACATAGCTTTTTTTTTTTTTTCTTTAATACCTACTGTTGTATATCTTTTACAAGTAAAGTGGCAGAGTATATTCAGCTGAAAGGACTGTGCTCCCTTATCATGGAAGTTTGCAGCAGAAGGGTTTTATGACTCCAACTGGAAGCACAAATTAGCTCAATTCAGCTTCGAAAGGTGTATAAGGGATAGGCAGAAAGGGACAGCAACATGTACATCTCTCAGTCTTTACAATCTACCTTCAGAAAGACCCTTTTAGATAGCATTCCTGAACAAGTAAGTCTCAAAGTTAAATGACTCCAGTCCAGAGTTTTTGAGGAAAACGTCCCCACATAGTCTTGTGTGCAGTTCTGAATGGCTGGTGAGCTGGTTCTTTGTTCTCATGGAGGCAGGGCTGGCTGGAGGAGAAACAGGGGGGCAGTGGAACTTCTGTGAGTGTCCAAGGGCAGAGTCAGGTCCTTTAGGCTGGTGGGAGAGTGAGGACTGGTGCAGAGCTCCAGCACTCCCATGATGATCCCTTCATGGCAGTCTGTCTAATGTTGATACAGAAAGAGGCTGTTTATCATCTTCCATGTCACTGGACATGCAAGGAATTGTGGTCTTCAGTGCTCTGTGCTCGCTGTGCATCCTCCTGTGATATCCTTCAAAGGCAGTGTAAAAAGTGATTTAATTCTGCATCGGTGTAACTGCTTATGTGGGTTTTTTAGGTTGGTAAAACAAACCATCATCGATACATGTCAGAGCTAGTTCCTTGAAAGTACTGGAGCTTAGAGCAGAATTACAGAAAAAGTTGCACAATTTATTTCCTTATTTTTCAATTATTAATTTTTGAGTGCTTTTCTTTGGCTTTATGAAGGGAAGAATGACTACTGCTGTTGAGGGGTTTTCTTGGCAATGGTGAAAATCAAAATATTTGAATTTTATTGAATTTGATTTTGAATAAACTTAGAATCACAGAATCATAGAATCAATTGGGCTAGAAAAGACCTCCGAGATCATCAAGTCCAACCCTTGGTCCAACTCCAGTATGTTTACTAGATCGTGGCAGTCAGTGCCATGTCCAATCTCAGTTTAAAACACTCCAGGGATGGTGAATCCATCACGTCTCTGGGCAGGCCATTCCAATGCCTGATTACTCTGTAAAGAATTTTTTTCTAATATCCAACCTGAACCACCTCTGGCTGTGCTTAAGCCCATGCCCCCTTATCCTATTGCTGACTGCCTGGGAGAAGAGACCAACCCACACCTGGCTATAACTTCCCTTCAGGTAGTTACAGAGAGTGATGAGGCGGTCACCTCTAAGCCTCCTCTTCTCCAGACTAAACAACCACAGCTCCCTCAGCCTCTCCCCCTAGGACTTGTGCTCTAGTCCTTTAATCAGCCTTGTTGCTCTTCTCTGGACCCGCTCCAGTACCTCAACATCTTTCCTGAACTGAGGGGCCCAGAACTGAACACAACACTCAAAGTGTGGCCTCACCCACACAGAGTACAGGGGAAGGGTCACTTCCCTGGTCCTGCTGGCCATGCTATTTTTGATCCAGGCCAGGATACCATTGGCCTTCTTGGCCACCTGGGCACACTGTTGGCTCATGTTGAGCTGCCTGTCACTTAGTACCCCCAGGTTCCTTTCTGCCTGACTGCTCTCCAGCCACTCTGTCCCCAGCCTATAACGCTGCATGGAGTTGTGGCCAAAGGCAGCTGGCTTTGTTGAACTTCATCCCGTTGGAATCAGCCCATCTCTCCAGTCTATCCAGATTCCTCTGCAGAGCTCTCCTGTCTTCCAACAGGTTGACACTCCCTCCCAACTTGGTGTCATCAGCAAATTTGCTGATGATGGTCTCAAATATTGAAATATTGAAATATTTTGGATTTGAAATATTTGAGTCAACTTTGAGACAGAGGTGATTTGGCCTCTAAGGGTCTTTTTGAACTTGAGGAATTTTTTCCAGTAGAGCTTCTAAATGAAGTGAGTGGCCATCTGGGAATAATGCAAGACAAAGCACTATTGCAATCATAGGGGAGGAGGAAATACTTAGATTTATGTTCTTTCTTACTCCTTGGGAGGGCATTTACTTTGCAAAGTAATGTTTGGACTGCCATTACATCTCCTGGTTCCAGTTTACTGCGTTTTGAGTAACAGGTTAACCAGAATATTCTTTGTATTCAGGCACGCTAGAATACATAAGGTGATGTAGTCAGCTGTGATGTATCTACTGAATTTAATTCTGTATAGCTTTGTGAAGGACTGAAAAGTGCTCTTGCAGAAGGTGACAATTATTCTGGGAAGGGAGACGAATAAAAATGTGAGAAAATAAGCTGGTCATTGGTGTCTCTGATTTGAGAAGTAGAGAATAGCTCATCTCCAGAGAGAGTATGTGAGATGGCAAATGCAAATTGGTACATGAAATGCATTTCACACTGTTTACATGCCTGTTTTTTAACTGCACAACTAGTGGCAGCCTCAGGAACTGAAAGTAGTTTGTTTTAAATCGTAGATTATTTTCTTACAACCAAATGATCATTGTATTCTATATAGGGAAAGAAATTGTAGCTCTTAACTGTAGAGAAAGCTTTCTGTTTGTTTCTGTAGTTTTAGGGAACTTCCAAATAAATACTCAGATTTCAGAAGTGACTTATTTTTAATGAATAACACATTTGAGGAGATTTAGCATCTGTTTTTACAGATATATTAGTCCAAGATTCTTACATTCCTTTCTCTGTGTATCACACTTAACCTGACAGATTTGAACACGTTTGGGGTTTTTTTTCCTTTTTTTTTTTTCCTTTCCTTTTTTTTTTTTTGAGGTTTTTTTGTTTGATTTTGTTTATTTGTTTGTTTGTTTGCTTTTTTTGTCAGGAGTACCTTCATCTCTAATATATAAGTGCTTATACCTGCAAATTGGGTGGCCTGATTTGTGCAAAGTAACTACATTACAGGAGAGACTGATCCAGGAAAATAATTAGATTTTAAAAGCTGGTGAGAGGTGCATTGTTTCATAAAACAATATGCTGATTAAATAGCTGACCTCAAATATAATATTAAAAAAAAAATCAAAATATGTCTGATTGCAAAGAGAGGTTGAGAATCCTGGCTGGGAAGCTGGATTTGTATAAGGCGATTGATACACTGAGATTTTTATCTAAGCCAAACAGTTCATGGCTGAGGTGCAAACTGTACCTGGATACCTGTGTCGTAGGCATCGTAACTCCAGAAGAACTGGTTTTGGCAGTAATGCTTGCCCTCCTTCAGCTGAGTTCCGGTTTTCTCTAAGATTCATCCGTGACCCTCACAGGCAGCCTGGGAGTGGCTGTAAGGTTCATTTCAGCATCTGGTGGTGGCTGTAGGAAAAGGAGCATCAGCAGGGGCTGATGGTGGTGGGAGGTGGCCTGACAGTGGCCCCCAGAGGTCTCCAGCAGAGCTCAGGATGGTGCTGGGCGGGTCTCGGCCGTCAGTGGCTGAGGAAGCTGCGGGAATGCAGGCTCAGGCATCTGGTTTAGGCTTAGAGTGTAAGGGGGAATTGCCCGTTTCCTGACTTTTGGATCAGATAACTGCTTTTATCTCACGCCTTGGTCATATGAGTAACTAGGATGTGGGAGGGGGAATGACCTTGCCAAAGCATGCCTATGTTTGGTGTGGCTCTGAGTAGTTGAAGAGTTGCACATCTGGATGTTTCTAAACTTACAGTTTTAGAAAAGAGTTAATTTTTACCCTCTGTTCCAATAGCAAAATAACTGAATTTTGAGCCCAGTGGGATATGTGGAAAATGTTTTAATTGCAGGAAGCACTGTTTTGATCTGACTTTCATAGATGTAAGTGTTTAACAAGCCTGACCTTTGGCTGAGTTTTGTTTCTGGGCTTTTTTTTCCTGAATTAGAGTTGGATATTTAAAACCTATTAGCTTCTTTTAAAAAATAAATTAAACTCTTAAACAGAGTTTTGTGATGAAGCTTTGGCATCTGTTCATTGAATCAAATGAATATTAAAAATTCCTATCTAAACCACAAGTAGTTATATGTGAAACACTAGAAAGAAAAGCAGCTGAAATGTTTCCAAACACATTTTTAAGACTTAAATTTGCTTTTTTTCTCAGCTTCCTTCAAAAATCTTCAGTACTGGTTATGCTCAATGTTCAAAACCAGTTAAGTTCCTCAGACTTTTTTAATCTGCTACTTGATTTTTAAAGATTCAGTGAATATAAAAATAGAATTGAAAATTTATAATACTATTATTTAACACAGCTTGAATGTGGCAACCACTGATACCGATGAGACTGAAGCTTCTGATCTGAGTCAGGACCTGTTCAGTCACACACATGTCGCAGGCATGGACACGGGCTGCAAACAGTGTGTTAGCAGCAGAACCTCCTGAGTTCACCCATGCATATAGCTGCTCTGCAGATGAAAGTCCTGGAAGGGACTAGGGAACCACTGTCCTTTCACTTACCACTTCCTCTCCTTTCTCACACCCTCAGCCTTTACGCTGGGAGTCTCTGCCAATATTTCTCAGCTCTCTCCTATTCTCTGGGGTTGCAATCAGCCTAAGAGCTGGCAGGTTTATTGCTGGTGTTTCTTTTTTTCCCAAGCTAATTTCAAGCAGCCTCATTAGTATCTTGTTCTATGACTATGTCAAACTGCTATTTTTTATAAATTCAGAAAGGTACTGGTTCAGAGTCCTTTTTTTGGGGGGTTGATCTCCTAGCACTAAGATGACTTTGAGGAGAGATTCAGGTTGTGTTGTTTTTCTGAGAGTCTGGAAACAGTCCTGACTTCTAAAGTATGGGAAAAAAATTATATGAGTGGTATTTGTTTATGCTAATGCTGCAGTCAGCACACACCTTGTTTTGTTTACTAAGTATCTTTTGAGGACTGCAGATGTTGTTTGTTTTGATTGTGAGACATGTAAGTGTTGGTCCCTGGGAGGCTGCTCTGTGAATTTGCAAACTGATAAATCCTGTAAAATATGTTAGTTGGAGAGATCATCTTGCCTGTTAAATTGTTGGTTGTACTTAACTGTTGAATGAATGCAAACCAACAATATGAAGACTTTAAAGCCTTTTATGTAGATAGATATAAAATGATTATTGGTAGACTTTTGTGCTTAAGGCCATTGAGAAATTGTGCAAGATCTAGCAATGACTTGGAGAACCATCTGTTTATAATGAAGTGGATATAATCAGGAAAACCTTTGTTTGATTTTTCCCAGCTGGTCACTCCTGTTACTACAAGGGGAAGGAACAAAGGGTTTGTTTATTTTAGGGCATTTGGAAGAAGCAGCAAATCTCAACCTTCTTGCCCTGTGTGGGAGTTACTTGCTGCAGACAGTAGCACCTTCTCTAACTCTGGTACAGAAAGGATCTGCAAATAGCTGAACTGGTTAAGACATAGTTCCCTGTTGAGAACTGAATGGCTTATTTTTCTGTCACATTAATAGAAGGTGGGATGGTTGTTATTACCTTGGGATCAAATACCACATGCCTAACTCAAAATTAATGAGAAACCAAACTGGAAGCTCAAGGGATATTTCACTAGACATTAGTTTCCTCTCCTGAGTGAAAATACCTCTTTTCTATTCTTAGTGTAGAAAACTGGATGAACTAGAGGAAATGTGTTACTGTGACTATTATAGCAAGAGTGGAATAATCAAAAATGGTACATGGGTGTCAAGAGCAAACTAGAGGAATTTGAAGAGAATCATGACAATTTCAGTGAAGGTAAAGGAATCATGAGCTAGCATTAGGAAAAGACTGAAACAAGCTTTGCATTTTCAGTTTTAGGTTCATCTACTCCACATAGTATTGTGAGCTCATCTAAATGCATCAGCTTGGATTTCTGGTCTTTCTGTTTACTGGGTTTTCCCTCATTATCCACGTGGAGTTTATTTTATAAGAATAAATCATAAGAGTAATGGGTACTGTGTGATCATGTGGGTCAGTGACTTGCCCTGGACAAGGAAAGAGGTCTTGAATTTCATCTCAGTAAGCACCTTTGCCCAGCTTCACAAGGATTATCTTGCAATGTGTTATAGAAGACACAAATGGCAGATTTGTGAATCTAGGTGTCATGGACTGCTTCTGCTTACCAGGTCTGCAAAATACATCACTGTCTATTGATGATGTAGCAAGGGACAATATATTTGTTACTTAATTTGCCTATTTGATACCACTTTTTGGTTTTGACTTTAGAGGGGGTCATTCCATCTTCCCTTGCTATCTGAAGCACAAATGAACACCACTAAAATGTGAAAATACCAATGCCATTTAATCTGACGCTTGTCTCTAGATAATCATGCTTCAGTTGCTCTAACAAGTGGCCAAAATGGGTCCTATTGGATGGAGTTAAGACAGAGAGAAGGTGGGAGAAAATGACACGACTGAATCAGAGAGAAAATGTGCTTTTGTGGTGTGGCTCGAGAGGCAGGTCAGACCTAGGTGAAGGGGTGCTGAACAGTGTTCAAAACTCAGTTTCAAAAGTCTAAAATGTTCATTTGCTGTCTGGTTTAAATTGTAAACCCTCCTACGTAAAGACAAAAGTTTTAAAGCAGCATATCTGGTTTTAACCCAGTAACCAAAGACCGCAAAGTAACTTAACTTTTATTAGTCTTGGAAAAAATTCTAGTGCTTGCTGGCTTGTGGTTTGGAGGAGAAACATACAAAAATAGTGTTACTTTTTCTGATGTTGAATCTGGTTTTTTTCATAATAATAGACATCCAGTTTTGTTCCATTATATAATAATTTTTTAGACAGGCAGTAAGAAGATACAATTAACTCTTGAGATATAGTTTATTTAACTTGATAATTTTGTGCTAATGCATTATATGGTGTCAGCTCATCAAGGTTAAAATTAAATCACTAGAGTAAGTGTTCGAGGCCTCTTCTTGTGTTGCTTGAGTTTGGACAAACATGGATTTTGTCACTTTTGGAGGCAGCAGCTGTGCTTTTCTGCAGGAAACTTGCATCAAAAGGACTTATGTGTACCTCTTAATGCTTAAAGTACTTTCTGTCTGCAACTTAATTTTTACCCTCGTGTGTCTTCTCTTATTTTTGCCCAAGTCAAAACTTTGACAAAAGCAGAGAAATTCATCAGATTTCATCTGAAAATGATATGTACAAAATTCATGGGATGCAATGCTATGCAATTAAAGCATTTAGCACTGCTTACCCTTCTCTTCCTCCTAGTCCCTTCCCTCTGCCACCCACCATGTGTTGAGGCAGCAGGAAGATTAACTTTCTATTTTTTAACATAATATTTTGTTTTGTTGCTGAGGGGTAAAAATCAGTGATGTTTGGTAAGGTAGAAAATTACAAGTATAACCATGTATCACTTCAAGCTAATTGGGAGACAATTTCTAGCAGTTTTTTAAAATGTGGAGTCAGAGTGCAGAGTATGAAAACCACTACAAAACCACTGGACTTCAAATTATTTGGCCAACTTTGCAGTGTATGGTAAAAACAGATGGTTGGAGAGTGTGCTGATATTCCTGTTTGGCTAAAATGAGCCAGCTCCAACTCAGATACCTGGTGCCTCTCATCATATACAAAACCAGCAATGGTAGGACCAGAAGAAAAAGTTAACTCTAAGACAGATTAACTGGCATAGCTAAGTCACGTGATGGTCACAAATGTCTCAGAAGATCAGTGTTGGCAAAATAACTCTGGGTTTCCGGTGACCTCTCCAACTCCACATAAACCTTTTGCTGAGCAACCTGCCTCTAATAATGGGGTGGAAAATGAGGAACCATTCAGAAACTGGATTGACTGTTGAGATGAAACTGTCCAAATTTCTGTGAGGTGCCAGCTGATGCTTTCATAGCAAATGTGTCAGTTTCTTTTTTGCATTTTTCCTTTTTTTCTTTTCCCCTCTCATGGAAAGTCTTAAACACTTCCCCTTAATTCTAGATGACAAGTTGTTATCAGACAGCTGCTCCTGGTAGCTTGCTATAGGTGACTGCTTCTCCCAGCCTAAGCTGGGCAATATTTAGCATGAGAGGTTTAGAATTTGCACCTAAGAGAGTCAGCTGATTGCAAGAGACACTTTTAGTTTTAGCCAGAGGAAGAAGCTTTGGGTTCTTCCTGAGCTTTCTCTTTTAAAACATCACAGGGGTTATCTTAGCTTTTAATATGGCTTTGGTGTACTTGCAGACTGTCAGGATTGAAAAACTGTATGAGCATGTGAAGTCAGCAACAAAGGTCCTGCTGTCATGCAGATACCTTGTCACATTAAAAAACAAGGGGAGAGAAATACAATTCCTGTAAGTGAATACCCTCTCAAAAGAGTGTTGTGGGAGATACACAGAATATCTGTATTATTTAAATAAATAATTTGTGGACTTTGTTTGCTCTTTTTTTTATTGTTCGGGGGAGTGTTGTGGGGTGTGTGGTGGAGTTTTTTTTGGATTTTTGGTAGGTTTTTTGGTTGGTTGGTTGATTGGTTGGGGGTTTTGTCTTTTTTTTTTTTTTTTTTTTTTTTTTTTTTTTTTTTTTCTTTTTTTTTTGCATAATTTTGCTTGTGAATTAGGCAGGTATTCCTGTTCTGACAGTTTTGGTTCATTTTCCAATTTGTATGACAGCAGTGCTCTTCCATGGTTGCATGTACAATATTACTGTTGAGTGCCACATGGCATTGTCATTACAGTATGCTTTTTAAATGGAACAGAGAAAGCTTTTTATATTTATTTGCCTTTAATTTCATCTATTTAAAAGTATCTGAAATTTGAAAACAAATAATTAAGGACAGTAGCATAAAGAAACTATTCCCCTTTTGTATATAGTTGTATGATTAATTAGTGATAGGTTTCAAGATTTACAGATTTTTTTTATTTATTTCAGATTTGAAGAAGGTTGCTGCTCAGTGTATATGAGTATCAGGAGGTACATGCAAAACCAGTGTGCTGATCAAGAACTTCAAGCAATCATACTTTTTCCTTTCATTTTGACAGCTGAAAGTTGTGACTCAATCAACTAATTCTTAAAGGTGCTTTGCAAGCCAACTGATAATATTTAAAGATGCCTTTCAATGTTGATTTCTGCCAGTGATTCATTTGAGTTGCCCTCTTGACATGAATGAAGTATTCTGGATTATCTGGAAAGGGTGAAAATGTCCTTGGGACAGGTCTGGTCCTGTCAGGAAAGCAGCCAACTCAAAAGATTTCTTGGAATTGTAGAACTGCAGCAAGTGTTTTGAAACTTGCAGTTCTTATTGTTTAGATTGGAAATGTTAGGCACATTTTTAATAGTCTCCTTTTCCACTCTTAAAGCATTATGGAGAAATAATTACATTCCTTTCAGTCCATTTTAGAACTTAGATGATTTCCACTAAGAGTAAAAATAAAAGTAACAGTAGTTAAAATATTTGCTGGGTTTTCTTCTCTCTTCAGGAACCTATTTTCTTTAAGGCTAAATTGATAAATTTTGTTGAAGGCAAATTGCTTTTATTCCTCTGAGTATATTTGAACCAGATTCTTAAACTAATTGCTCCTAGTATTTATTTCAGACAGCAATAAACAGGGCAGAGAACAAGTGCCAGTGCAGCTCATTGATTTGATAAGGGGAGGTGCTCATTTTCTGCCTTACTGCTTGGTCAGGTCTGTCATGTCTTCAGAGCTTCATGTCTTCTGGAGCTGTTGAGCCTGGCATGCTGCATAATGGATGAGCCTGAACTGATGGAGGCAGCAGGTGTTCTAGTAATAGAAAAGAGCAGTGTTTATTATTGTTGTATGCATCATCAATCCTCCCTTTTCTCCCTTTGCTTTCTGTGTCCTCCGAACAAAGGCTCCCTGTATCTTCAGCAGCAGGGGACAAAAGAGCAACAACTTACCCCATGTAAAGTTGATGTTTTTTGTCTCAGGGGCAACCTTGTAAGTAGGTTTTGATTTGATGCTCTGGATCTGTGAGTGGCATGTTTATCATTGCCAACCAAATTCATTTATGTGTTCTATTTAGTAGAAAACTCATATTGGTTAGTATGTGTAACTGTCTTATTCCAGCTAAATTGGATGAATCAAAAATGCCCTTCAGTCTAGTACTCACTATGCACTGCAAGATCCCTCACTCCTGTGGGAGCAATCTGTTGAAAGACAGGTCTAAACATTCTTTAGATGGGGAAAATTGTAATTTTGAGGAGGAGGTGGAAGAGAGAGAAGCAAATAGAGGTTCTTAGTCCTGTTTAAACTGGTGACTGCTCTTGGAAGTGTCTTTTCAAGAGTAGGCTGTTTTCAAATCTTACATAAGTACTTCCTTTTCTATTTATATGCAGTCAAATCTACCAACATCTTGTGTTCCCTTGGTCTAAGACATCAGTTGATTCTGGCTGTTTTGAAGTGTTTTGCTTGTCTGGAGCATTAATGGCAGCCACTATTTTCTTCTGCAGGGCTATTGCTCATTCTTCAGGATCTGGGACAAGGGAGTCATGGAGTAGAGTGGGGGAAAACAGAAAACCAGTTTACTCCAGTAGAGGCTTCAGTGGGCTTTCTATCTGCTTGTAATGTCAGCATAATTTAGAGAGAAATAGTTGTTCTCTTTCACCATACCTTCCTATTTACTATCTGGTTTTGATTCTTTCCTTATAGCAGCATACTCTTTATGGCTGTGTCATGTTTTAATACCAGCTAGCAACTAAGCATGACACAGCTGCTTCCTCACTCCTCTTCTCCAGGAAGATGGGGGGAAGAGAATTAGAAAGGCAAAAGTGAGAAAACTCATGGGTTGAGATAAGAATAGTTTAATAATTGAAATAAAATAGTAATACATTGTAATGAAAAGGATAACAACGAGAAATAAAACCAAAGAAAGACAAGTGTTGCAATAGAAAAAAATTTCTCACCAACAAGTGACTGATGCCCAACCAGTCCTGCAGCAGCAGCTCCTCCACCAACCTTCCCTCTGGTTCTGCTATTGTTGAGCATGACTCTGTATGGTGTTCGGTATCCCTTGGGTCAGCTGGGGTCAGCTGTCAGGACTGTGTCCTGCCTAAGTTCTTGTGCACCTACAGGCTACTTGCTGGTGGGGTGGTCTGAGAAGCAGAAAAGGCCTTGACTCTGTGTAAGAACTGCTCAGTAGTAACTGAAAAATACCTGTGTGACCAACACTTCTCAGCACAAATCCAAAACACAGCCTCATACCAGCTACTGTGAAGAAAATTAAGTCTACCTCAGACAAACCCATCAGAATGTGTTATTCTCTCCAGTTCTCATGCAAGAAAGGAGTTTTTTTCATCAGTCAGATTTGTCCTGGTCTCAGAGCTGGGGCTACTGGAGCCACTGCTGTTGGTGTGCAGCATAATGCTGTAGGTACTTTATCTCCTGGTTGGTCTCTGGAACCATGTTGTACCTTGTTTCCCATTCCGTCTCTGGCCATGTCTCATTTGTCTCCTGACTGGACTCCCTGATCAGACCCCAGACCCAGTTCAACACTTTCCCAGGTCTGATGCCATGGATGGACCATGTTACCACTAGCAGGCTTTACCTGGCAGTTCCTGCCCTGTGTGACTGTGTCCCATTCATGAGGATGCAGCCTGTGTATGGGGCACTTTCCTCTCCTGTCTCACCTGCCCTTCAGGAACAGATGGCCCTTGCTGCTCCCTGACAGTAAGTCCAGCTCCACCCATGCTTGGTGGCCAATTGTCGTTTAAAAACTGGTTTAGCTGGAAAAGCATTCAGAGTGTGAATGCTTTTCCTTAACTCTGTCTCTATAGAGGCAGAAACAAACTAGATGTGCTTCCAAAGAGTTATTAATGAAGGTCTCAAAAGTTTATGACTGAATTAAGGCTAGCCTTCTTTCTGCAGTAAAGTGCGTAATTTTTCTTCAATCTGATTTTTTTAAGTGCATGTTTTTTCCTGCTTGTAATTCTGTGATTCGTTTGCAAGTGACTTCAAAACCGTGGCACATGGCTCTGTTCCTGCTGAAGAATGTTCCAGGTGATGACCCACAGTTCTGAAGGAACATCCAAGAAACTCAGCTACTGCTCTCAAAAGTGTTGTGTTTTACCTCTCTCCCTTTTATTTGAAAGAAGCAAAGTTTTTCAGTTATATTGACAGCAGATAGAATTATGCTTTTTAACAGTGTCTCTATGATATACCTCTACTGCCCACAGACAGTTTCCTGCTCTGTTTGCTCTGAGCTTCCAGGATTATTGTCTGGATAATCAGGTCTTAAAATGCCTTGCTGAGCTATACTTTTTAAAATATATATATATTTAAATTGCACAGACTGTAAATGGGACATTTTCCATATGGACTTGCCTTGATACAACTTGATGACAAATTTAAAACCTTTAAGGTAGATTGGTGCTTACTGATGCTTATCATTGGCATTTCAGAGGCTTCACTGAGACCTAAAGGCGTTAAGTGTCATCTTCAAATGGGTGGTTAAATTTAGTAATGATTTGCTCAAGTGAACACATCATTTCTTTGTAAAGGGGAGCTGGTGTTTCCCAGCAGACATTTTTCATTGCAAAAACTCAGTAATTGTACTGAGCTTTGATAGCATATCAGACAAAGGTTAATGACAGGCTGAAGTACTTCTAGTGCTGGGCCTCTCTAATTTGGAGCATCTTGTATGTTTGTATTCCTGTCTCTGTGCAGCTTTAAGTGTGTGCAGTTCTAAAGTTGTCTGCCAAGATGTGCATTCCTGCCAGAAAGCAACACACTGGTGTCAAAAACTTGCTTGTCCAAGAAGTAGTGCATTGGTCTTGTAAAATATAAATGCAGCAATTAATGTAAAATAGGTTACAGCAGTTTAAAGTGGGGATTAACAATTCTAGATACTGCAGTGATCCCATCATCTCCTACAGAGCTGTTGATCTCTTCACTGCTTTGAGGGTGAGACAAGAGGAAGAGTCTGCTGCCTACATTGTGTCTTGCTCTGCCTCTGCAGCTGTGATGAGTTGATGGAACTTTAAATACTTCTGATTCAGGATCATCTAAACTTTCTAAAGCTGGAGGATAGAAAATAGAGAGTTTTATTAGTAGATGCTTCAGTTTCAACATATAGATGATGCAACATAGCATAAATTTTGGAGGAGCAGTTTTTCAAGATTGTAAGATACTGCAACAAAGTCTGTTTTAATTCTTTGCTCTTTTAGAGATGGCCAGAAACCCAATTTCCTATTCTGCTGGATGGTTGCTAGTGTAATCAACCTAAGACAAAGGAACAAAATTCTCCTGGCCTTAGCTAAAATAATCTTTGGCTTAGTGATAAGACGTGAGGCAGACGTGTTGGCACGACAGCTACTCTGACTTCAGTAGCCAGAGCCTGAGTTATCTTCTTCCATCAGTACTGATTCTGTCTTCATGAAGGATCATGTTAGGGAGAAAATAAGGGCTAAATCAACATTTTCTGCTTGTGAGGCTAGTTCCCTGTATACACCTTTCTTTCTGTATGTAACTGAAGAGGCACAATAGAAGGCAGTGCAAGTGTTTGTCTGTCCATGGCAAGCCTCAGGGAATCACATGAAAAAAGGTTGGAAAATTCATAATAACTTTAATCAGACTTTGATTTTTCAGCCTGGTTGGGTAAGCAAATAAGACAGTAAGAAAATAAGACACCTTTGGAAAGCGTGTTCATGATAGCTAGTAATTACTAGTCATCTGCTCCCCTTCAAAGGTGCAGGAACTGCAACTACATACTGGTTCACCTTGGAGTGAGATAGGTTATACAGGAGTAAAAGGGACAACTGAACAGGGAGCTTTCTCCAGACCGTGTAGAGAGGCCAGACTCTCCAGACAGTCAGGACTGGATTAAATGAGGGCCTTGGACTGAGGAGGTGCATTCTTGTCTTCTGGTCTGTTGTACTTGTTGGACTCAGATCATACATGCTAATCCAGAACTCTGCTCCTCTGACTGTCTGCATGGGGTCTTGTTTTTACAGAAAAGAGTATGGAGCTAAAGAGTGTGTCATTATGGTAAAATGGAACAAGTTATTTTCCTGAAATAATACTTTGTCCTCCTTCTCCCCAGTCAAGAAGGAGGATGAACACTTAACTGATAAATCTATGACAAAAGCCTACAACCCCCTTCTTTAATTCCCATTAAAACTAAGAAAGAGATGATGGATTCCACAGTATAGGAAATAAGTTGGGTGTTTTGGGTTTTGTTTTTAGCAATAAAAACAAGCCTGTGAGAAAAATCTCTTTTATTTAAATTTAGAAACGGCAAAATATGAAAAAAAAAGTAAGGCAAACAGGAAAATGTTAACACGGTATGTACTGGGTGCCCATGTCCCTAGGGTCCAAAAAGCACACCTCCCAGTTCAAAACTGGTACTTTTAGAGGCTTCTAAAGTCACAGAAAGGGCGTTCCTCTCCCCCTGGGTGGCTGTGCTGTGCCGGGAGGTGGGGCCCAGGTCAAGATGTCAGCCTCCATGACCAACCATGCAGTCATAGGGGTTTCCTTATCCATATTCATTTTACAATGCCCTGTTTCTGGCCAGATGGACCCTGGTACAGGCCCCACACAGGACCTGGTACCTTACAACTCCATGAGACACCTGTAGATAAGGCTAAAACCTAAAGAACATAAATTCTTATATTTGTAACCCTTGCTCAATTATTTAAATAAATTGTAATTTAAATAATTTAAATAATTTAAATTTAAATTATTGTAATAAAACCTCTGGTTTATTTCTCATAATCCTAAATTGAACAACTGATTAAAACTAGTTATACTTGGGTGTTCTGACACGTCTGTCATCTGGTACCTAATTTTGATAATAGTGCTTGAAGCACAGATAAGAACCTGGTTACCCAAAAAACAACAATGCAGTACTAATCTACTGACTGTCAAATACAAATTGGATGTAACAGATGACCTTATGCTAGGTGAAGCTTTCAGGGCTTCTGCTGCTGCCAAGAGAAGTCTGACAAGAAGTTGCTTTTAAGTTCTCTTGCTGCTCTTTGCTCTCCTTCTCCACAAAATTCAACCTTGACTGAAATGTTTTCTGCCCCACCCCACCCCAAAGGGAAGGTGCCCATGTCTGGCAATGCACCTGGGAATGTATACAAACAGCATTGGGGAAGGGAGATGAAAAAGTAGGCTGATTTTACTCTATCATGAAATTTTAATGCTCCTTAGCAGCTTGCCAGCCAAGCGGGATTATATTACCAGATGTCCTGGCAGAAATGTGTATGGCTCTGCAAGATCATAAATCCAAACAACATATGGCAACCCTGCATCTATAATACCACTGTTAGCAATGCAGAATTTTGGTGTGGAAAGCTCTAGTGGTGGGCAGGATTAGTAAGGACAAAATAGTCCCAGACTTAGCTTTAAAGCCTTAGGTAGGGTAAGACCCTAAGAATAACTCAGTTGTTTAAAGCACGGTGCTAATAACACCAGGGTTGTGGGTTTGATCCCTATATGGGTCATTCAGGTAAGAGTTGGACTTGATGATCCTTGTGGGTCTCTTCCAGCTCAGAATATTCTGTGATTCTGGGAGTAGCTGCTGTTGATGGTGGTATGTTAATGGGAAAAGAAGGAGCACAGTGATGCCTGTGCCTTATCAGCAGCAGTAAACTTTGCTTGCTTACAGTTGCCTTCTATCATGTCTTGGCCTTTCAGCAAGTAGAGCTGTAGTGCTGCTGCTCCAGGGTTGATCTCTTCTCTTAGTATTTAGGAAAACATTGACAGGGTGTTCCCAAAGACCTGCTAAACTCAAGGTCTGAGTCAATGGAGTAGTGTTGCTCTGTAGCAGTTTGGAGTTGACTTGTGATTTGTCTTGTAAGTGGACCTCTGTTGCCTTTATAAATTCTTGTTTAGTAGGAGAACAGGGGTGGTGGAGGCCTGGGGTGGAAACTTGTGTCTACTGGTGCATTTGTTTTACTATTCTTTTAGTATTTCTAAATGTCTCCTAAATAGAGTAACTGAATCTGTTCTTTTAGTCTACATGTTAAATACAGGTGTCCATTCATAGGATCATGTCCTCACTAATCTATGCAAAAGAGCAGAAAAAAAAAATCCAGCGTGTTGTGGTTGGTTTAGTTGTTGTTCCCTTCTTGGAAAAGCATCCATTAATAAATAAAGCATTATTTTAGTGAGGAATTGGAATTGGGCCCACCAAAGGTGTTTGGAGTATGTTTGTATAGGTGGGTTTGGTTTTCGCATGCAATATGTTGACACCACACTGTCAGGTAACCCAGCCAACAGTGTGGCAGAAGGGCATTTAAAGCAAATGAGGAAGAATACGCTGTCCTTAGTTTCTATGAAGTGTAAAAAGAGTGAGTCAGCTCTCTATCTCATTAAAGAATAATATGAGGGTGAATAGTCAGAGGAAAAGAACAAAAGGAACTTCAGCACAGGTAGTTAACTTTGCAAATTGCAGTTAAGCCTAAGTGACCAGGAAGTGAAAGATCTAAAAGTAAATCATGGTGAGTGCTGTCTTTGCAGGTTAATCTTGCTGCTGTCTTTGCAGGTTAATCTTGCTGCCCGAGTGGGAAATTTCCTCCCATCCTCCCATACATTCTTTAATTTTTCAAGTTCCATACCACAGAATTTCAGGTGATTCATTGCTGGCCACAGTCGTAATAATGAGCTCATGCTAGTTTTTTTTTCTTGAGAATAGAATTACACACTACAGATATTGAAGTTGTTTGCACTTTTATTGATTTCAATAATAAATTACCTCCATACTGTAAAGCCTTGAAAGGCTTTGTGCAGGGTGGTTGTCATCATTCAGCTTTCCTAGAAGACAGATATGCCTAGACCAGTGTTTATTGCTTCTGGAAAGCTCCATTCATGCAATCTTCAAGTTTCTCTATAGTAAATCAACTAGCTTCCTAATATTTTTAATAAAGCTGTTCAGGACTGGTTTATATTGCTGTGATTTTAGCAATTTAAATCCCTCTGTAAGAGAGAGAGAACTCATGCCTTTTACAGCTGAACCAGGAGCTGGTGAAGGGTCTCCGAGTCCCGTTGCACTGTTATAGCAAGGTGGTACAATTTTGGGTTGCAAATATGAAGCTGGCTTTAAATGGTCAGTTTTGTTAAGTTCAGAAGTCTCTTGCCTGTGCAAGGCTACTCTAGAGGAGCCAGATCCTGATGCCGTAAAAGCTGGCATGCTTCTTTTGCTTATTTGTGTTCCCTGATGCTTATACAATCCAATGCTTTCTATTTACATACATGTGATTGTTACAGTTTAAGCCTTACTTTTATATCTCCCTAGTTAAATATCAGGGTGGGCTTTTTTCATTTAAAGAAAAAAATATATAGAGGAAAATAGTGGTTGCATAAAATAGAAAAGCAGCATACTCACATACAGAGAAATAGCAAGCCTATGAAACCTTTTGAAAATCTCTCTCTTTACTGTCATGCTTCACAAACTCTCCAAAATGCATAAGGAGTAACAAAGACCTCTCTTTACTGTGTCTCTATTTTTTCTCACTGCATAACATGCCGTTTTCAGATGTGCACATAGAAAATGAAGATACCTATTTTCACTGTGTTGTCCCTGATGACCTAGTGTTTATTCAACTACTTATATCATGTTGGCTAAGATAAATTTCACCTGAGGCCAGCATCTGCTCTCCAATTTGTCACCTTTTCTTTTTCATGCCCCTAAGCTGTTTTGACAGGAGAGGCTTTGCAAGCTCCATCTCAGGAAGCACCAGCATCAATATAAAATGCAAGGAAAACAATGTAAACTGAAGATTTGTAAAAATAAAGTTGTGTAATAAGGCACTGGTTAATGGCTGGATGACAGCCACCCTTGATGACATAAATTTAGTGGCATGTGTAACTGCAAAGAACAAAAGAGTTAATTGTCAACAATAGTGTATATAAGAAGTGTTACTGTGTGCAAATATGTTTTAATTCTGTTGCCATGAAAAACTTCTATTGCTCATTTTAGGTTCATTTTCTGTTGTAAGTGGCAGGGAAACTAAGAAATTCATCTGGCACTCAAATAATGGCCCTGGTTGTGAAGATTGAAACTCTTTACAGAGAAGAAAATATCATCCAGATGATGATTAAAAACAACTCCACATAAATGAAGCCCACAATAGTAAATGATACTGTTCCACTTCTGTTCTCTATTTTTAATTTATGGTATGACATGGAAATGCAGTTTTTTTCCTCTCAGCTTTATAGAATGTATTAAATAAGTTTGAGGCTTTTCTACTAATCATTAGCAGGATACAGCTTGTGTTTTGCCTTTAACATACTTCATTCTAACTTTGGTACTCCTGTACTGCAGAGAATTACAGTGTTCTGCCATTGAAAAGTTAATAGGGAGCTCTTCAATGTATCCTGCTTCCTGCTGTACTGCCGAAGTGTGCTGCTCTGTGCCAGTGAGGTGGGGGCAGTGTGAGGTAGCAGATGGAGTTGTGTCTTCAAAGCATATAGGATGTGGTGGTCTGGAAACCCAGTCTTATAGAGAAGGACCAGGTCTCAATGTTCCCTCAGTTAGTATCTTGGGTTTTGGTGTTGCTTTTCTTTTTTCCTCTCCTGAAGGCATCAGTCCAGGATACGTACTGCCTTGCATTTTTTCACGACTGGTTTTGTACAGGTTCAGTTCTGAACACCTGTTCTCTGTAATATGAAAGCTGGTGGGCTAAAGATCTTTTCCTCCATTTTCCAGTTTTCTATACCTGTTTGCAGATGGACAATTTCCTTTTGTCCTGTAAAGCTCAGTAGAAGCACTGTAAATGATACCCTCTAATCCTTGTGTCAGTGTTTTCAGAGTTTCATCCAGCAAACAGGAGGCTTTTTTCCCCAGAGACGGAAGATAAGCTAGTAGGAGCAGACCACTGCTTAGATGAATAACCTAAACACGGTCTTGTGACGTGTACAGCAGTTTTGTGGTACCATGGCTACCGCACTGCTTTCCTTTTCACAGGGGTTTGGGCAGTGTATGCACCTTCCTGTGTGACACTCCGTGTTTGCAAATGTGAGAGTGCCAATCCTTTTGCTTGAAGTCACTTTAAGTGCTTTTGTCTCCTGCTCTCAGTGTGCTGAGCAGAGGTTATCTCAGCCATGTGCACCAGGATGGCCTGTGGGCCTGCAGAAGTTGTTCATGACCGTATGGCCCAAAGTGGCCCCTGCAGAGAGGGAGGTGTATGTGTGTGCATGTGCCAAGAAACCGAGCTCTTGTTTCCTCTGGAAAAGGTGGATCCAGCTTCTTGCTTCTCTCAGTCCCATTTTGGGTTTATCTTTATCATTTATAATGTTATCTTCATGCTTATTTTTAGTTTCTAACCCTTCCCTGTTGAACTGTTTTTACATTTTAATTGGCTAAATCAGGAGACTTGTGGCTGATTAATGTTTTCCCTCTGCAGCTGGATCATCTAGAACAGGCATAAACCTTTCCATGCCTCATTTACTTCCAGTTCCTTTTCAAACAGACATGCACTGTTCCTGGACCTTCCTGACTTTCCTCACCCCCTGTCAGTGTCTGTTGTACCTCTCACTGGATGAATTCATGTGCCAGCTGTTAATCTGCATGTCACAGTTTTATTCATGGAGCCAGAAGTTATGTATGAAACCTTCCTACATCATCAGTAATAACAGAAATTCTCATGTAACAGCTTTTGGCAGGTAGATTCTTACTTGACTTGTGGTAACAGTTTCAGTATTGCTTCCTGCTAAATGAGGGTCTTCAACAAATGCCTAAGAAGACTGATTTCTATAGCTGGAACATTTGGTATTGAGCAGTGAAATAAGATGACTATATATTTTTTTTTTCTGTGTAGATGAAAAAGCCACTGTCAGGCTGTTACAAGGTAGCTCTTCCTACTCCTTTCTGGACTGTATTCTATGGATGGAACAAAATTAGGTTTTGATACTCTGCCTACCATCCATCCCGAATACTAATGTGTTTATGGTCATGATTTCCCTCTGTCCCAGCAGATCAAGATTAGAGATGATTTACTATGACTAGACATAGTTTAAAAGATTAAACATCATTTACTACTGGCAAATAGCATGTGGTTTCTTCAGAGGTATATTTTATTATGCATTTGCATAAGTTATGATTGTCAACTGATGCCGTTATGATACACTTTTCAGAGTATGAGGAGTTTTAAGTTTGTGCACTGTGATGCCAAATTGCTGGAGAAGTTCCATCACACTGGAAAAAACAGTATGTTTATAATTTAGTGGAGGATTAGATTTTAGGCTTTTCATTTGCATTTCAATTTAAAAAAAACAAACAACAAAACAAAAAAAAACCAACCAAACAAAAAATTTTTGTTCTCTGTCTAAGACTGCAAAGCTATAACCAACAATTCTGAAGCTGGTGCATTTGTTAATCCCATGGGAAAGTGCCAAACTTGTCAGTTTTTATAAATTGCTGTCTGTATGACAGGAAACTGGGAGGGGAAGGGTCTTATATCGGAATGTAATAGCACGGAGAAAAGAGGGATGTAAGGACAGATGAGTCCCCAAGTCACTGTTCTGTATGGTGGAAGCAATGCCCAGAGTCGTGCTGAAAGATTGGATTCAAGCCATGAGAACTCTATAAGCATCCGGTAAATGTTTTGAGTGGGTAAAAAGAAGACCTCCTGGAGGACAATTAAAAACTTTTTTAGCTTTGTGTTGTTTCTGTTCAGTGATCTCTAAACATAGCAATTATTTTTATATCTTTTGTGGTAATAGTAAAAAGTATTCTTTACTTTTAACTGAACACATCATCTGTTGAGAATGATATGAGGATGAATGGCAAGCCATTGTCAACATGGTAGTGAGTCATAAACGAGGGTTCAGTCATGCTTGTAGAATCCAGCACCTCAGGCAAGACTGGAATTCCTAAAAGGTTTCTAGATGGCCCATGCCTAAGCAGCACAGACTGGCTTAGGTGCTCATGTTGCAGAATGTACCTCCTGGTCCAAGCATCCCCGGCAGGACTGTGAGAAGGTGCCCAAACCTTAGCTTCCACCAAGTTTGTATTCACACTCACAGTTGACTTGCTGATGTGAAATGTCATTTAATATGACCAGGAGTATTGAGGCATATGTCTGAAGGGCTATAACTCATGCTAGTGCTTCCAGTTGCATTTGCATATTCTATAAAGATGACAGGTTAGGGACTAAGGTTCAAGCTCCATCCAGAATTTTTAATGTTGTAAAAAAAAGGAAAAAAAAGCAGAAAAAATACAGTTTTTCTAAATACAGTAGTTTTAAAATTCAAAGTCCTATAAAATAAAACCTTTAAAATACTACACTAAAAGATTACACTGCAATTTTTGGTTTGTCATTTTTGGTTTATACTTCTGGAAATACGGTTATAATCTGTATTTGCAGTGATCAGAGCAAATACTTTGTTCTATTTTAAATAGCTTGATGAAGGAGATTGGCAAGGCCTGTAAAACTCAGATGCTCTTTATGTGGCAGATGCTTTAACTGAGTATTATATATTGTTCTTGTAAAGCTCACTTTCTAATAGATGTGACGCTTTTGTTTCCCTCTACTCTTTTGCAGCAAGTGACAGGCAGAAGTTTTGGTGAGAAAGATTTTCGTTCCGGATTAGAAAATGGCATTCTTCTGTGTGAGTAAGTAACACTTACAGTTTTGAGCCTTGAATGCAATCTTGACTATGCCCAATTGTTGGTTTCTTTTTGAGAATTTTAACATTGTGCACACTGGTATTTCACTGCAGTATCATATAATTGCCAAAGCTATTGCTATGGTGAGGGTTGAAATGTGGCTTAAAGAAAAGAGGTTTTGCAAAGTGCTTCCCTCACTCCATCCCAGCTTCTTAGCTGAGTTATGTAAAGAAAAAATTATGCTTGCTTTTTGGTTTCCTTTTACTAAAAGATGTTAACCACAGATTGGCAAATGGTGTTCCACACCTGCCTGCAGACATCTCTGCTATAATGAGGTGTTTTGGATCAACTCCAAGTCTGAACGCTGTCAGGAGTTAGTCATCTGAATGCCATCAATACACAGCTGGTTTTATAGTTTCTGGAAAGGTTAGGCATCCCCTAAATTTTACCTAAAGGTGTGTTTGAATGATGTGTTTTGTAATTTTTGGACAAGAGACACAAGTTAGCTTTTCACATTTCTCTCAGTGGTTTTAATAGCTGGTTTTTAGGCAGAGTCTTCCAAAACCATGCTATAGGCTTAGATGCCAAAGCTGGTGACGTTTAAGAGCAATTTGGAAATGTGCCGTAACACTCTAGGTCCTTTGAAAATCAGGTTGTCAGGCATTTGGGAGAATCTGCTGCTCTGAATCACCTGTATGGATCAGTTTCTTTCCCTGCATATGCAAGGTTTTCACTGAAGTTGATAAAAGCTCTCTTTGCACACCATAAGGATGAAGCTTGTGCAGAACTGAACGCATATTGAAATTGATAAAGTAGATCTCCTGGGATGTTTAGCTGGACCATTGCAACTAGTGGATAAATTCTGGACTATGAAAGATACTGGAACCTGGAAACTGTTCTCAGCAGTAGAATTGAACTAATATCCTCTAACTCAACTCTAGGTAGCTTGCCATAGTTTTGAAACTTACTTGTGTAAATACTCTTGTATATCACACAGCTTGAACTTTAGGTGTTAAAGGGGAAAAATACGAAGGAAATTATACGATTTATTCTGATAGTAGTTGCATGTCTTTGCTGAGGAGTGGCTTTGGGAGGAGGGAAATAGTTGTTATTGCTAGTCCAAGGCTGTATAACTCAGAAGGAGCATGTAGTTTACCTCTTTGTATTTTAAGGGTTGCCTCTTACACAAGATTTCTTTCCTCTGTGTTGGAGGGAAGTGCTGTGTGCTGAATCACTTCACAGTGCTCTTTAAATGTTAAGGTTGCATTGTGTTGCATGAAAAGCAAGGGATGTGTATGTCAAGATTAGATTGTAATCTTATCTGCAAATAAGCAGAGGCAGTCTAACTTAAATGCTGTAAAACTTTAAGATGGAAAGCATAACTAACTAATGTTTTGCTAGTGAAACTAATAAACACGTATTTCTTATGAGGTCGTGAGTTCCAGTAGTAAGCAGGTCAAGAAACAACACTTGGTTATACTACTAAATCATTCTGTGATATTGGGCAAATTGCTTGTTCTTATTTATCAACTGTGGATCAGTGGAAATCAGCATGAAGGGATCTGTGTCCACAACCTCAAATATGAGAGACCATGATGTTTGTATTGAATCCCACTCTTCATTGGTAAGCTGTGGTTAGTGAGTAAAACTCTATTAGGCTACAGTGTTAACTAGAGAGCTATCAATTTGGCCTTCCAATTTGGCTTTGTGATGATGAACAAACTATGGCACCAGCAAGAAGAGTGTGCTCCTCACTGGTCCCAAGTCCACTGTAAAATAGAGAACTCAACAAAAATTTGGGGTGTAACACTTAGAACTCCTAAAAAGTACCTTCAAATGTACTGTCTTTAGCAAGTGAAGCACTGATAGTTAATTTATTTGATTCTCAGTGAAGAAGCACTGCTAAAGCTGCCACAGGCAATATTGTCTTTGTAGACTGGAGTTTTCTGATTTATCAGGAACCTACCAGGGAACCTCATGAACAAAATGTAGTCATATACAAACTTTCTTATAACTTCCTTCCAATCTGCTGTGGTTTCATTGCAGCTAACTTCAACAAGTAGATGGAAAACTGATCTCAAAGTCTCTGACCAGCTTCAGAAGACAAGAAAGAAATAGCTGTCTTATTTTCTGAAGAAGGAAAAATTAATTGCCTTTGGTCAAGTTTACTTGTTTTGTTGAAATTTTAGGGAAAAGCTAAACTTGCCTCTGTTATATCCATGGGACACTGCTCACTGCTAGTGGCACTAATTGGTAACTCATAGCCAGACACTTGTGTGGGTGATGCCCATGTGAGTGTGGGATGGTGATGCTTAACTTCCATGGGACTGTTTCAGGGTTTTCCTTGTCTGTTGTATTTTGTGAGGCAGACTGAAAGTGAGCTTGGGTTCTGAGGAATCCCAGCAGCTAGAGGACTGGAAATTGCTGTGAGGAGTGGGGACATAGTCAGTGTGCCTTGAATGTCCCAAACATGTCTCAAGCTACCTTCTGGCTTTGCATGTGTTTTGCAGAAGGGAATGGGGTAGTTACTGTGCCAGAACAGAGTCCATTCCCCAAACAGACTAGACATGTGTGAAACAGCACAGGGGGAATCTCGGCCTCTGTCTACAGCAGAATTGTTGGAGCCTTATGCACAATAATGCCAGGCCTTCCTCCACTTGATGCCAATCTCTACGTTCTACACAGCCTACAGACTCAAGCAGACATCACTACACTGGTTATAAATGATTCATTCATATCTGGCAACAATCCATTTATTTTAGTAAATGAAAACTAATACAACCATGCAATGCCAAAAGCTCAGACTGTCGTGATGAATGTGTTGTGCACCACCATACTGACTAATGGAGCAGCCCTGAATGTATATGCTTGCCACAGGCAACCACAAGCCATGCATCTATATCTCTTGTAGTGTTTACACTGTGGCTGGCATCTCTATCTGGCCTCATTACAACACTTTATATCTTGATGCATTCAGCTGAGCTGCTGAGGAGCATATTTAAACAATGCAGAATACCATAAAGCAACAAGTCGACAGATGAGAGCAACACAAGCTCTTTCTTCTTCCTGGGTATTTGAAAGCCCACTTGTGCAGTTGCCCAGACAGTGCTGGCTCTAATTGTTCAGCCAGCTGTGCTGAGAAGCCAGTGACTATGACTTCTGTTTGTCTGAAATGAGTTCATGGCTTTTTAGCATAGCTGTCTGACATCAGTGCAGATGGTGATTTCAGCAAGGCACATCATAGCTAGGCGGAGGCAGTTCTTGCTCTGTTCTTGCTTTGTGTATTATATTCTTATATGCAAAGATTGAGGAATTTCCTGGCTATGTTTCTACATGGGTGGGCAAATGTGTCCTCCTGGGGTTCTGGCAGAAATCTATATAGTACAGGAATACATCACCAGTAGCAGGAAATATCACTGGAAATCCTCAATTTCCACTCCAGCACATGTTCCAGTCTTTTTTTTTTTTCTCTCCCTTGTTGCATAGATTTAACATTTAGGTTTGACCCAGATATCATAAGAAGCTGGAGGATTAATCAGGAATAAATTATATCTGGTTGTTGCGGTGCTTAGGTGTTCTTGTGCTATGGATTCAGGCATCTGAATGAAGGTTAATTGCAGAAGAAAGAGCATATGCTGTCTCTATCTGCCTGCCCTGCTGGTTTGTGAGGTTCTGCTGGGTTTTTTTGAAACAGCAGGTAGGGAAATTGAAGTTACTTTTATTTTTAACTATGTAACAATTGCTGTTACTAAACTTAAAAATTATTTTTTAAAAACCATATTAAAAAGTCTTCCTGAAATTTTGCCCAGTTGTTGTTACTGCTCTGATATCCTTGTAATTGTGCTTTTAAGGTTGTTCCCTCCTTATTGCTGTCCACCTTGCCTTGTCCAGCTGTGCTACTGCAGGATTCCTTCCTTCATATTGGACATTCAGCAGCCAGAGAGGTCTCTGTAGGGATGTGACTTCAAAAATATGAGTTAATTACTTACTTTGATATTACTATCCAAGGGGAGATATATCCATTATATCTGTAAGAACTTCTGACATGCAATCTGGATCATCTTTTCTCTCAAGCTTTCTCTGGAATCAAGCAGTCCTGCCATCTTGAAAGTTTGTATTAGTAGTAATGAGATTCTAATACCAGGAATAGGACCAGACCATAAAGATAAATAATAATAACAGCAATTGGGGTATGAATCCTGGGCAAAAGACCTTAAGCAACAAACTCAGACTGAACCCAGTTTAAGTACTAGCAGAAATTATTAGGCTTTGCAGTGGAGTCCAACAGCATCATGATTGTGTGTTATACCTTGGATTCTGAATGCAGAACAGTGTAGCTGCATGTCTGCTGTATGTATGTATGAAAATCAATTTATACCAATATATGCAGCATAATAAATGTTTGATTTTACTCAAGCATGAAAGTTCTAAGAACTATTTAACTGCATACTTTGATAAGTAATGGCATACTCATCTAAAAGTGAAAGAGGATCAACTGTATGTGGTTAAAGATGGGTGTCACTTGCATATGTGGCTTTGGATACCAATCCATGAGCACTTTCCCAAACTCTTCTTTGTTTCTTAGAGATACTTATTTTGTATATTAGGACATGGTGTTCTGTAGCTTAGTAAGATGTGCAGAAACTATGCTTATTCTTTCAAACTGGGACTCTCTGACTCTCTAAGTGTTTTGTTATTTTTTTTGAAAGAGCAGATACAAAGGTATTTTACTGGTCTTAAGTAATCATGGTAAAATTGATTATGTATAGTGAACTAAGGAAAAACTTTTTCTCATACAGAACAATATATAGCGTAGGCAGTTCTCTTCAGCTGTGCATGTTAGGAATATATTCTCTTAAAAAGTACAAGAAAGTTTTTAGGTTTTACTTTTTAATAAAAAATATGGTGAGAAGTTAGTTGTGCATACAGATTATTATTATTTACAGAAAATATGGAGTGTGGCTATAAATCTGAGCTGAAAGTGATTGTGATCAAGAATTGCTTAACAGAATTTATAATTTACTCTTTCATAGAATAATTTTCTTTTATAAATAAGAAATGCCCTTAATTTAAATATTCTTCATGTCACTGGTGATGAATGAGCTGCTTTTCCTCAGAGAGCTGTTTCTTTGGAAATGCATAATGGTTCTAGTGCATCTGACCAAGCTTTGGACTGACATGAATGCTGTTTTCAGCAAGGGCTGGATATGTGCCAGATCAGTACTAGTGTAATGCTATGGAATAATAAATCTTTTGTGTTCCAAGTCAGTGATACCACGAGGTATGGAGAACAGCCTTCGCTGTATGTATGGTGTTTCAGTTGTTCTTCTTGCAAGTTGATGCTGTTTATGTCACCTGGTAGGGGAAAACAAATAGTCATCTTTGTAGATTGTAGGATTTTTCAGGTTTGTCATTCTACTTGTCTGTCAGTGGCATAGACCTGGCAGCAGTTCAGCACTTGGCTGGGTAGTGTACAGTGGAGAAGTTAGTGGATGCCCAGCCCTCATGCTAAATTAGTATTTTGCTTGACTTTCCTATTCCTGGAAACTTAGAAAGTATTTGAGTTTCATAGCCATATTTGAAGTTCTGAATATGACCCATGCCTTGAGGTGAGAAGGAATTGGTGTTCTTCTATGATTTTCAGGCTCTGTGTTGTAAAGCCAAAACATTATCAGTGTTGTGAATTTGGCATGTCTCCTGTTTTGATAGATGGGCCCCAAGGCTCATTAAGCATTAAGACTGAGGTTCATGTAAGGACATTTGAAACACTTTCATAGGAATACAGAGTTTTTAATCTTTACGTTTTATTGCTGTGTTATAATGAAGAGCTATTTATTAGTATGGTTTAGATGAGGAGTCAAATGTAATATAAACACTAATGCTCGGCCACATGAATGAGAAGAGGGAAATAGCCACGGTGGGGCATGTTTGAGTACAGGCAGAATGGCCTTTGTATTTATGTTTTAAAAAAACTGCTTTTCAGCAGACTAAATAGTAGAGTTTTTTCAGTGATGCTTGGTAACTGACAGGGCAGGAGACTGTGAAACACTGGCCCGTCCAAATGGACTGTTGCTCAAATGCAAGGCAAGGTAATCCTGTTAGAGATTTCTGCTTTCCAAGAGTGTATGTTTAAGAAAATATAGTTAGTGTGCACTTTTGGACAACTATCCATGACCATTGCTCCTCCATGTGAAACTATACATGAATGGTAAATGTATAGGTGCATGGGATGCTCTTTATGTAATCAGTTCATGTGATGATAGGTTTGTATAAATAGCTTATGAAGTTCTTTATACATAATCTTCCCTTTTGCCCTTCTGGAGCTGTTTTGCAAGGCCTCCATCTTGTTCATATTTTTAGTCCTTGGTAGAGCAGGACCCACACAGGTCTGTGTTTAGCATATTGTTTTCTCAATGCTACATATTTGCATAGGTCTTTATTCACTTTGTATTCATCAGACTGGACTATGAGCCTTTATAGGACAGGAATTTCTGCTTGTTAAAAAAGCAACTTGTTCATCTGATTCTACGTAAATGATGTCAGGAGTATCATTCACTCAAAAATGTTTTCCCAAAAATATTTTTGTGACCTCCAGAACATCTCTGTATTTTGAAACTTCATTGTCGCTTCTTTTGCAACAAAATATTTTTACTTTTTTCACTGTTTACTATTTCAGTGTGATTTGTTCATCTTTAAGATGAGTAGTGGGTTTTCCTCTCTATTTCAACTATTTGGGGGCATTTTGGAGCTGCCACTAGAGCATGAGTTTAAAATATGTGGATACTGTAGCTGTCTGGGCTAATAACTGCCAAGTGCTGAAAGGCTGCTGCTTAGAATGTAAGTCTGTAAAACTTAATTTGAACAGAGAAATGTCTCCATGAAGGTTTACTGTGGATAGAATTTCCTGAACTCTCAAATATGAAATGCCCTTTTACTTTAAGATCAGATCATTAGTCAGCTTTTCTTTTTATGAATATGATCTGTTACTTGAGCAAAGAGCTGTGTTGGATAGCTCTCACTCCAGCCTGGATTGATCTGTGAACACACATCACTTCAACCTTTCATTTTTCTATTTCTGAAGTTTATTATTTGAAAGTACTTCTCTTCAATTTCTTCTTGGAAACTAAGTCTTTTTGGAGGCTGGGTCTTGGCAGCCATCCTACGAATATTTTCGTGACTGACACCTTCTTGCAAGACTTTCATGGGCAGTTTATTGGTGTTTTTCACTCGATCTTTTATCAACTGTTGCCTGAATTGCCTTCTCTTCCTGGCAGAAGGTTTTTAAATTCTTGTTATAAACAACTCCAGAAAGGTTTAATAGGTTAGTCACATAGTGGCTAGTAGTGATTTCAGCTTGTTTGTCCAACTCTGGAGATACCGTATCTCCTGGAATGCCAAGCCTTGGGACAACACCAAATAGAGCAATTGATTCTTCCTATACCTATCAGAGCTGGTATTTACTGGGAGAAGGAAGTGACCTAGCTTTTCCCTATGAGTGATGGTAGAGGATATTTCCATTTTCATCTTGTCCTTTGGTTTCTACAAGGTAAGGCAGGTCTAAGGTTTTAGCTTCAATGCAGTGTCTTACTTCCCACAGTGTCCAAGGCAGTACCTGGCATAGGTGAAAGGGAGGATGGATGTGTGGTTGCACCAGGGAAGATTTAGATTGGGTATTAGAAAAAAATATTCTCATTGCAAGGGTTGTCAGGCATTCAAACAGGCTGAGCAGGAAAGCAGTGGAGTCACCATCCCTGGAGGTATTTAAAAGGTGTGTAGATGCTGTGCTTAGGGACAGCATGGTTTAGTAGTGGACTTGGCAATGCTGGGTTAACAGTTGGATGTGATGATCTTTGAGCTCTTTTCCAACCTTTATGATTCTATGTTGGACTGAAAGTGGCAGGAGGACTTTGATAAGTGAAGAACAGAGGATGGTCCTGACTCAGGACGGGTACACAAATGCTTGGGGTGGTGGGCAGCAATCCCCACAGACTACCTGAAGAGTCTGAGAATAGGTCATGTGTTTATGCAGAGATTCAGGTTTTGTAGATGGAGCCTGAATGTGCTTAGTTTTATCCTGGTTTAGATTGTTGTCTTTTAGGTGTTTGGTGGGTTTGTTAGGGTTTTTTTACCTTCATCACATTTGATTTGAATTCTCTTAAGAACTATTTTTTTTTTTAAATCTGTATTTCTTTTTATTGTGTCTTTACTCCTTTTACTGTTAAAAAGTTCCTTGAGAGTTCATATCTTCCCTCTGGTCATGTCAGAGAAATGCTGGTCATATCAAGTACCAGGAAGCTTCTGTGAAGAAGAATTGCAGTCTTTATTTTTCTATTCTTTCTTTTTTCCTTCCTGTGGCATTTAACTTCTTGCATAAGTAGCTGCTAATGCTCCAGAATGATTTCTGTGACAAATAAGTTGGCTGAAAGCTAGAGTTCCAAAAAGTTTTAGTTTTGTTTTGCCATCTATCTCCAAAATGTCTTCTGGTCCACAGCACTAAACCCCAAACCCCAGCTAATGAAAAGGTCAAGCTTGCAGAAATGTATCTACATTCTTCTTTTGAAAACAGTACGGAAGGACATTGTTTTATAGTTTGTTTCAACCGGTATTCCCTCACTATGTGGAATCAGTCCTTACATTAGCAGTATCTTACTGAAGAAGAAGAAAAAAGAAGAAAATAACGGAATATTTAAAACCATCCTATTTTGTTATCTCTTAGGACTGCTTAGTTGGACTTGTCCCATTGACATTTCTTCTTCTAGATGCAGGAGTATGAAAAATAGTGCTAATACCTTCAAAACAAAACAAAAACAAACCCCTATAAAAATTTCAAACAGGCAAAAAACCCCAGCAAAACCAGCACTTGTATTCCAACTGGGACAGTTCCACTCTATTGACTGTTTGTACAATAACTCACCAGCCTTGGCATAGCAGAATGTGGTACATAGTAATACAAAGAATTTGCATCATTCTTTAGAGGATGCACATCCATCTGAGGAGTTTCTTTGTTTGAAGAACGTATCTGTACAAAAACCTGAACTAAATTTGTGCTTCGGAAAGCCTGGGCTTTGTGGTTGGTTGGGGCAAGACTGGGGTCTTGCATTTAGATTAGGAGTGATCAGTGTGTCTGTCCTTGATGCCCTTCTGAGGATGAATAGACCTGAGCTCTGATGATTTTTACTGTGCAAGAAAAAGGACTGCTTCCTTGGAAGAAAGAGTTAGTATTAGACAGGGTCAGTAGGAGCTGGGAGGTACTCAGAGAAACAAGTCATCTCAGCTCAGGACCTTTAGGCTTCAATCCTCTGAACCTGCCTTCCTTAGACTGAGCAATATTGCTAAACTGGGCAGACAGATCAGATGTCTGAGGCAGAGGATTTTACTGTACCATCAGCTACGTGTGTTTCTTGAGAAAGTGCCTTCCTGCTGCAGGAATGGGTGGTAACTTGTCTAACATGATCTGGGGGCAGAGCCTTAAATGTCTGCTGTAGCAAGGCTTACATTGATTGCCTGTCCTCTGTGATTCGGTATGAAAGTGATATGGTTAAGTTTTGTAATGCAAGTAAATGTGAAAAAAAGGCACAAAAAAATGTGTGTGTGCTTCAGCTGATGTAGAAGCTGATGGATTTTACATTGTTCCTATGACACTTATCCTGCCACTGTTTTCTTCCATACCTTTCTCAGGGATTGCTGAAATACAAGGTTTGGTTTAATGTACTGGTTGCATACAGCTATAGCTGTAGTGGAGCTGGAAGTGGGGACCAGTGTTGTGGAGTTGGGGGAAGGCTTGGGCTGCAAATGTTTTTTCCTCCCTGAACTTGGTTGCTGCTGTCATATCTGAGAGTCTTCACCTCAGAATGAGCCAAAGATTAGTATTGGGACTGGGAGACACACAGGCTGGAGCTGCAGATGCAGTTGGGGCTGCCAGAGGAACATATGTGTTGCAGGTTTTCTCTCTTGAAAACTCTTAAAACTGGAACATGGATGGGAAGGGGAAGCCCAGGGCAGCCAAGTCCTTTGGTTAGGACTAGTAGGTCAAGAAAGTGTGGGACTGCTGTTGTCAGGGCCTGCCAGGGGAAGCTGTGGGTTAGTGTGTTTTTTCTCACCTGTAGAGTCTTTCCCTTGGACCATGGCCATGGACCTTGTGCCAGGTCCCTGGTGCAAAATGCTGAGGGGGTCTTCTTTGCCCCACATTTCAACAGAAACCCATGAGAGCTGGCAAAACTTTGCATATCAAGATGCCTGCTCTATGTGAGTCTAAATCAGTACAGAAAACTCAGTTTGTGAATGCAGAGCTGTGGAGGAAGACGTGTAGTTGGTGGCTGTTTTGAGAAGCAGGGGTGGACAGTAACTGTGTGAGTAAAGGTGACCATTGAGATACTGCATAAACAGCACGGCTTTCCAGCCACGTTGGTAGCAGAGCAAGCTGAAACCACTCAGTATCTTGGCATCTGAGTTGTCACTCAAGATGAGGCAGTAATTCAGAAGCAGTCTGTCTGCTCTGGATGAAACGTTTCTTTGACACATTCTGCAGTGAGCAAGTCCTGGGAGGTTTGGTGCCAGACTTTTTAGACATGTTTCTAACAGCAAGTAAACATTTTAATAATAATTTCAATTTCTTCCTCAGAGTTTTTCTTCTTGCCCAACTCCATTTTACCCCTCCTCAGACTCCAAACAGTGAACTAAAATGTTGATTGTTCCCTGCTCCTTTCCTTCCTCTCACTTTATCCTTCTTTTGTATTTCACATGGAAGCCTGTTCAAGCCATTTTGAGGATTTATTTAGAATGGGTTTTGGCATTTGAGGCTTCCATTAAGACCTCTTTATTTTACTTTCTATTATTGTCTATGACTTGTGATCTGCACCTGCAATATTGGGTATGGTGCCTGACGTATTTGTGTTTGAGTCAAAAAGAAATACATAAGCTTTAGCTAATAGATTTGGTTTTTTTCTGAGACAAAATAGGCTGACTGAAGATTGAAATCATAAGAGATTTACAATACTTGGAAAGAAGTCCTCTGACAAAAAAAATGAAAATCTCGAATTGCCTGATGTAGCAGCTAAATGGAAAATGGTAGTTTTATAAAGTTGCTGCTATGTGAAGCTAAAAAATAACATAGTGTCTTTTGGGGAAAAAACAAGTCATTTTTTTCCATCTATGAATTAAAATAATGGTTATAGGAGATGTGCAGTTGTTTTCTAGCCATTCTCTGCATCTAGAGGGGAAAAGTGAATTGTTTGTATATAAAGGTATATTCATGCATTTGTTCTTAGGACATTAGGGTTAGATTGTACCTTAAGCAGAAGGCACGGATAGTACAGCAATTTGTATGAGCTTGGGTTAGAGGGTTTTAAACTTGAAGATGGAAAAAAGTAGCCCCAACCCTCAAAAATGTCATTCACATTGGGTTTATTGCCACTCCTGATATATGATTGTGTTGGAGATGTGGAGACTTCAAGCATGTAGTAACACAAGTACAATTTAGAACAGATTTATGATCTATGGTCATAGAGAACACTGAGAATAGCATCTCCCACTCTCCTCCCCTCTTCTGTCCAAGTGAAGATTTCTCAAATATTAAATATTAATGATTTTACTACCACAGTAAACTGCCAGAAGAGTCTGCTCTTGAGTGGAGACCATGTCAGCACAAAGTGAGGTTCCTTTCTTCTATAGTAGTCATCCTCATTTTAGAGTTTTAAATTTAAGTGGACATCTTTGTTTCTCTTCAAAGATCTTGAATTTGAAGTCAATGTCTTGACCTGATAATTTTCTTCCCAATGGATGGAAGTGGTTGAATTTTTCTTTGGATAAAAGGCATAAGGGTTTTCTCTTGGGGGAAGGGTGGTGAAGACAATGTTTGTTGCAACAGGATTTTTAAATTAAAATTCCTCACTTTTAGAGATTTGGTAGTTTTTTTTGAGTATTCTAACAATGAGCTATGTCAGCATGTGTGTTCATGGGTGGTGAGGAACTTGGTTTTGGGGTTTGCTAATCTTTGGACACTGAACAGTGTTCAGCTATGGTATCACTGGCCTAATGGTGTTTCCATGATGAGATGGGGTTTTTTAGGACTCCCTTTTTGTTTGTCTTCTCACATCTGTGATTTATGAGGACCTCCATTCTGCACAACGGAAGTAAGAATGACATTTAATTTCAAGTGAATATTCAGAAAAATAGGCCACCCACAAAGTGTACATCCTTTCTCACTTTTTAGCAGTGCAGAAACTGCCAGACCTGCATGACCTCTGTGTTTCTGCTCTCAGGCCCTTCCAGGCATGACCTGCCTTGTAGGCAATGAAGGCAGGCTGATGGGACAAAATTCACCCAGAGTCTGATGTGATGAAATTCACTGACGTGATCTAGATAATTTAGAATAAAAAGTAAATGTTGAGTTACTGTGCTGTGGATATTTTTCATTTTAGTCTTTCTTCATTTCAGTAGTGGAATTTGGGTGCCCATAAGTGTTTTCAGGACGGGAAAAAGGAGAGACTCCTCCTTTCCAACCATACTGAAATCCTTATGTGCTGGGAAAAGTGTTTGACAATTTGAAATGTTGTGATTTGCCACTCATAAATACTCCTTTCTCATAACAGGTTGCTGAATGCAATAAAGCCAGGATTGGTAAAAAAGATCAATAGACTACCGACCCCCATTGCAGGTTTGGTGAGTATATCAAGTGGAGGAAACTATTTCAGTGCTGCTTTTTACATCTTCACTTTATGACTGTGTGATTCAGATAGCAATTATTTTTGTAATTTGAACTCTTCTAACCTTGTAAACTCAGACAGTCCCTCTGAAATCCAAAGGCTGTGTGTATTCACCTTAAGACCTTTCAGTCTTTTTTTTTTTTTTTTTTTTTGGCCTTTTTTTTTTTTCCCCCGAAGTGGGCAGTATTTAAGAGGCAGGATATATTTTTAAAGGAAGAAAATCTTGGTTATATGTCATCTTCCAATTGTGGTGCCAACTTTAGAAAAACTGGAATGCATGCATTAGAAGCCATCACCACAGAAAGAAAGGTTTTTGGAAAGGAAGAAGACTGTACTTGTGTATTTTGTCTCATTTTCCCTTTCCCCAAAATACCACAGTCTGCAGATAACATTCATTGCAGGACTATCTAGAGAACTGTTTCACGTTGACTTGAAGAACACAGAAAATGTTGGTCACAATCTATTACAAGCAAACTAGACCACAGAGGATGTGCTGACAGCTCATGGGCTGTCTGGAGCACTGGGTGCTCAGGAGGTCACCTCATGTGGTGGCACAGTCCTGTGCCTGATGTTGGGGCAGAAGGTGGGGGTATGAGTGGGCGTTAGGTCTAACAGGATTAGCCACATACAAATACAGATGGCTTACTTTTATCTTCAGTTGTAACTGGGAATAAGATGATCCTTGAGTATGTGGAAAGTGGCCATTCTTTAGACAATAATATATAACCGATTCCTTTGTGTTCTGGCCTGCTCACATTGTAACTTAGTTGTGGAAGATCCAGAACATATTACTTACTGATAGCTGAAGTTACAACTCCTATGTATAAACTGCATTAAAAAGTTTCAGTGTATCAGAGACTATATTACATTTGGGTTTATTTCAGTTCTATAATGTTATTACATAGCCTTTGAGACTGGATCCTTCAACCTGTAGATTGACAGATATATTTCTGCATGAATACTGCCTGGGTTTAGGATCTAATTTTTGATCCCCACCACTCTTTCTCTAAAGTTCCCTTGTGTGCCTTTCTTTTGCCTTTAAAACCCATCTAGTTTTATTCCTTTGCAGTCCTCTTTGAAAGGAATATTTGATATAAACAGCTGCAAAAAAGTACCACTAGTGCAGTTTTCTTTACCTTGGCTCCCTTTCAGGAAAGACTCAATTTTTGTTATGACTGTTTTAAGATGATATTGAATTACACTGGGTTTTTTCCTTATTCATATGTAAAATCCCAAAGGTAAGGTGGTTGTAGTAGGAGGGACATAGCAAAAAGTCATTATGTATGTGTATTTTTCTTGTTCCTTCTCTTGCAAGATGTGTATCTTCAAAGCATTATAAAAAGTGCAGTTTTCATGCTATTAATGATACAGCAGATCTTTTTTGTGTTGTAAAGTGACTTTGTTACCTCTGTACCTGTGTCCACTGATTATCTTTAGAAAATGCTTTTCTAAATATTTTTCCTAATAAATAATTAGGCTATAAAAAAAGTTCACTGCTTCTGAGTCCTTGAACATTACTAATGGATGTTTTAATCTACTGTTCCGTGAATAAATTTGTCCAAACAAAACAAATCATCAGAATTTCCCCTGGCTTTCCAAAGTGACTGGTTCCATACCTGCTCATTTTTGTTGCCATTTTTAGTTAGAGTGGTGAGTTTAAAGAGTTTTAAGAGGCTGTTTTTAGAATTGCTTGTGACTTTAAATGAACAAGTGTTCTAGTCTGTTATGCTCAGTTATGGTGTATTATTTTAAAGTACAGACATCAGGAGTATGTTTGAACACAGGATGTATATTTTTCTGTTCACTTACAAATACCAGGTCTGTGTATCTAAAAAAAAATTAAAATATTGACACTATAGTCCAGAAGAAGTTATACCTCCTAGTAAGTTGACCATATATGAGAGAAATTCCTTTATTTATTGCCAATTTTTCTTTATTATCTTAGTTTCAGTTGGCTTGACGTAGTAAATAGTTACTTTTTTCCAGTTATTTCACCCCAGTGAGTGTGATTTCCTCCAGTACAAGTGGAAATGCTGTGGGAGGCTTCAGTATCTTTTCTGCATAGCATATGTGCTTTTGAACTCCTTCTGCCTAAAAAGTGTAACCCAATTGTTCTAACAGAATTAATTTTTTTCCTAGTAGCTGATAGAATAAGTATTTAGTTCACTAGTAGAGACAATACATACAATTTCTTTTTAGAGTTGGAGCTAAAACTATGAGTAATTGTGAAGTACTCAAAGTGGCTTTTGTTTCATCTTTAACCTCCACAGACACAAACAGTCATATATTATGTAGCTCTTCAAAATGTCTACTTTAGTCTAAGTCTCCAGATGATGGTCTATTTTTCTCCTTTGTTATTATAAGGAAAAATTAAGAAGTATCCTTTATTGAAGGAGAGTAACAGGGAACTTGAAGCCCATATCAGGAAATGCTGAGGTGTTCATCTGGGATTATGATCAGGTGTAAAAATTTTGCCTATATTTCATGTTTGAGTGACTTCTCACAACACTGCTGTGAATTATTATGTATAACTGATCTAGTGTTGACAGACTGAATTCTTCAAACTTTTCCTGGCATTTAAAACTAGATGAATCTGCAGTTACTCTGAAATTCTCACCAGTTACTTCCTCATGAGGGTTAAAAGAGAATGGTTTATTTGCAGATCTTGTATACCAGAACAGCAATCATGAAAGTAGAATTTATTGTTTGTAGTGTTCTAGTGTTAAAGTAAGAATGCAAGGATCTGCACACCACTATACAAAGTACATAAACCATATAAATACACAAAAATGATCTTTGTCTTGTTGTTAGTCTGAGTCAGGATGTGGATTGTGTGCAGCATTACATATGGAATTACATATGTTCAGCTTGGCAGGCTCGTTTGTAATTTGCTTTGATCTCCAGAAGTGCCGACTGCTTCTGTTGTCACTGCAGAAATGATACATTGCTTTAATGAAAGAAAATGTAGGACCCATGGTTTGGTATTCAGACTTACGGTATTAAATTTGATGAAATGTTTTCTCATTCCTGTTCAGAATTCATTAATCCCAAAAGATAATGCTCCCACCAAAAAGTAAATTCACAAAACATCCAAAGAACATATTAGGCCTAGATAGGAGTAACAGGCTTTGCTGAAAGCCTTGTTGCCAGAAGAAATTTTCTCATGTGAGAAATTGATACTGAGCATCTTCTGTCAGCTTTTAAGCAGCATCATTTCATTTATTTAATTGTAGAGGCTGGAAAAGTATTTTGGCTGAGCTGTTAATTAAAGGACCATCTGAAGCTGCAGAAGGCTTGCAAAGATGGATTCTTAGGCAACAATGAATATAATTGAGATTTTTACAGTGAATTGCTGTTGGTTTCTTTCATTTCACATGATGTTCATTGTCAACACAACTAATTTTTAAGGTTCCTACTAATTACAGTTTTGTACAGCTATTTCTTATTATCTCTTCTATGGAAATAAAAAATTACCAGCCTCACTGTAGATAAGCTTTGCTCTACAATGCTAACCACTGTATGTTGACTATCTTTTTCCCTTAAAAAAGATTCCAGTTTTTGCTTCCTGTCCCTGAATAATGTCACTCGGTGAGAAAAGAAAAGGTTTCTGCCTTATCTTTTGTTTGACAGGGTTTAGGGGAGTTTATAGCATTACTTCAGTTCCTTGAACAATCCCCACAGGAGCTCAGACACTTACTTCAGAGGCTGTGTGAAAGATTCTCACATATAATAGTAGGAAGTAGTCAAGACAAAGATGGAGACATGGCTCTTGGCTCACATTTCAGCACTGCTGAATAAAAATCTGTTTACTGTGGAATGCACTTTTCAGTTTGTGTATGGTCCTCAACTTTGTGACATCTGTATGATTTAGCACTGGAAAAAATAGCTCTGCAGAAGTCACCTGTTTGTATGGTTATTGCACCCAGATGAACAGAACTGTACCGTGCTGTTTAAGAAAGCTTGTTCCTTTGAAAACAAGGTGGGTTTTTTTGTTTGTTTTTGTTGGGTTTTTTTCCTAATTATTTTCCTGGGAAGTTTCTGTTGGCAGAGTGTTCTGTGGGAACTTGTTATTAACCTTATAAGGAACAGCTACCTGTCTGCTGGTGTCGGTAGTTAGCTCTTATACTGTAATACTGCACAAATTACAGGTTTGGAGTTTTTTTATGTCATATGTTGTTTCAAAGAAATGCCATAATTCTATTAGCTTCCAGGAATTTGTGCTACTAATTATGTTCAGCAAATGAGTTCTTGTTTCTTCATGCAGATATGAACCTCCAAATAAAATTACAAGACCCAAATCCAGTGTGTTTCACAGTTAAAATAGAGAAATACACAGAACTTTAATGAGCATTATTTTCGTCACTATTTCCATTCATGCTTCCTTGTTACTAATTTCATTCTTAAAAAAGCATCTTCTCACTTTTTCTTTTACATTTATCATTCTCCCTTTAATTCTAGTACTTTCTGGAAGTAAAGTACTACTCCTATTGTAATATATAGCTTCATAATAAATGATAATTTCTGTTTCCTTGTTTTGTACTACTGCTCACTGCTGAACACATTCATTTCCCAGCACAATTGTATTCATAAAAAAGTCTTGCTGTGTAAGTTGTGGTACTTGTGAAGTAAACGGAAGCAAAATTTCCTATCTAAAAACAATAAGCTCTTGGCACTCGCATCCCAAAAGCATTTTTGTGAATGTTGATGGAAAGCAGTGTCAACAGCATAGCAAAATGTGCAAACCATTCTGCCGTGGTTTCAGTGAATCTTACTTACTAAATGGCACTGTGTCTGCCTTCAGTTCTGAAACCTGAATATTTAACTAAATCAGTATTTAATGTCTGGCCAGAGGTTTGGAGCAGCCCTGTGTGCCTTGGCTCATCACATACTGTAATATATACTGAATTCCTTCATTAAAGTAATAGTAGCCTTAAAAAATTAAATGGTTTGCATTGTGTCTTTTTATGCTTGTCTTGTATGGTTTTTATACTCCCCAAGCTTTCTGGACTTCACTTTCAAATTCATTTTTCATTTAGATTTTCCTGCCGATTTTTTTTGTGTCATCTGAGCTGGACAAAGCTATCTTATAAAATTCCTCTTTAATGAATTTTGCAGTATCTTATCTATTTATAAACATTTCTAAGTTACATGAAGAATACAAAAGTAAACTAACAGGTGTTTCTTAACCATGCTCTTTGTAAACAGAGTCTGTGTGGAACAGTCTGCAGTGACGCTGTAGTTAATTCATCACAGAAGAGGAAAACAGCGATTAATTCAAATTTGGCAGGAAACATAGAGGAAACATCATCAGGGGAAAAATGGAATGCAAACCAATAAAAACTAAAACTTTACATGGAAATTCAGCTTTAAGAAAAAAAGAAAAGGATTGAAGGTTTTTTATTGCTTCCAATTAGCCATACAAATGCTGTCCACAAAGCATTGCTCTCTTCCCATTTGGAGATAAACTAGTGAGTCAAATGCAAAACTCTATGCTGGAATCTCATTTAGTGTTTTATTGATTGAAATGGGTGTGCTTACTCTGGTATTTTGGGTTTGGCTCATACATTTGATGCTGGAAACTAATCATTGTTCCAACAGCAAATGTGCTAGAGACTTATTCCACTACTGTATTTGAGTTCAGCCTGTGTTGTCCAGGCTTCCAAGTTTGTACTTTAATCTGATATAGGGATGCAAGAGAGGCTGAAACAGTAGAAAATTATTAAAAGACATGAACCATAGAAAAACAAACAAAACACCTTGTTTCTTTGCATTTGCTGGTCTGAGTTGCATTTAGATGTAATGCACACCCTCAGAGGAGTTCGGCCAGCTCCTAGTAGTCTTCATGTTCATCATCCCTCAGTGGCTCATGAGCTGTCCCTAACATCCATGACCAGTCCCTTCTGTCCTCAGCTACCAGCTGGAGTGTTTGTTCATGATGGCTGGAGGTGAAACTTGAAGACACCTTGTTTACTTCCAAATTGCCTGTTATTGATCCCTCACAGATTTTTGTGTGCGTCATGCACCACTGGTCTCAGCCAGAACTCAGCCAGGGCTTTGGAAGATCAACCTCATTGATCTAAAGCCCTAAAGTCCCTTCTTCTGGATGGTACCTTAGCTGGAATGCTTAACAGTGCACTCGCTAAGCTAAGCTGTTTGTTGTCTGGGACCACTCCTTGTGCTAAGGATACTGGCCCTTTCTGCCAGTGTCCAGAAATTGTCCCTTGTCATAAGCTGAAGTCTCTCATTCAGCACTGACAGTGCCCTGAACAGTTTTCTTAATGAGTGAGGATGGCATCAGCCAAAATGGGTAAAGGTTTGCAGGACACATATGAAGGATGGCTGTGATCCATTGATACTGTGGGCATATGCAAACTTCGCTGTGTTGTTGCAACCCATTCCCAAACTAGACACAGTCGGCTTAAGCTCTGCCCTGAGCCTGCTGAGCTCTGCTCCTGAGAATGTCAGGACTTGGTTTGGCCAAATGCTAATAATATGTGTAAGCCTTTTGTGGCAAGGATCATCTGCTAGTCTGTTTTTGTCTAACACCTCACCCCATGAGTCCTGCTCTGTAGCCAGGACTCCTAGACAGTATGTTAGTACAAATAATAAATAACAGTTACAAAAATATCACAGGCATTCCTGTGTCATTCACCGTCTGGTTTTAGACTGCTCTCCCGACAACCATGAATTTTATCAGTAGGTTTATAATTAGCTGTATTGAATAATTTAAAATGTTAATACACAGACAGAGAGGTAAGGGGAACCTCTTCTGTGTTAAGACCAAAAGAGGATGATAACTGCAGAAGATTTCCTTTTTTGAAAATTTTGTTTGTTTTATGGAGATACCCTTTCCTTGTCCAGCCTTAGCAGGCTTTAGGAAAAAGTGCTTGATTAGAAACAGAGTCTACCTGTTTTGGGACTGTCAAGTGACTTCACAAAGATATAATTTACAAAATGATATAAATAAAGGCTTAATGTAATGATAATTTACTTTTTTTTTTTTTTTTAACATAGGAAACTTAATAAAGTGAAGGATTCCAGTGATAATATTTGAAAATGGCAAAAAGAAAAATACTGGTGCTGCTGAAGCTATAATCCTAGGCAGCTGAAATGTGAGCTTGCCCTTATCATGGCATTAACCTTTACTATAAATGACAGTCTTTCCTTGGGTTGGGGAGGTCATCTGGAGCTCATTTTGTAACCATGAAAAATGTAGATTGCCCACTGCATTAATTGTTAGATTTGCTTTCAGATGCTAAAGAGTCCTTCTACAAGTTTAGCCATGACTTGCATTACATTGGTTTAACAACTGTGGTTGAGTGAGTATTTTAGAAATGTCAAACTTTTGAAGAATAATCTCTAAGTATCAAAAAATGATAGTTTAACAAACAAAATGCCATTTGTCATTTATCTTAAGTCTGTACTAAATGAAGTGAAGGATACAGTGCCTTCCTTGAGCTGTTGTCTTCTGAGCAATGATTTATGCTCTTCAGAACAAATCCTGCTGTTGAAGCTTATGATTCCTCTTAATAGCTGGGCCAATATCACATGCTCTGGAGCATCTTCAGGAGTTTTCAGTGAATGTGTTGGATGCCCTGACTCTGTGAATGTGTTACCCATGTCCTGTGATGAATGTGGCATTGTTGCAGTTGTATCCAGGCTCCTGCAATTTTTGGGTGTCTTCCATTGCAAAATTGATTAGTTTGTCAATGAGGATATAAAAAGAAAAAATTAGCTGATGTGCTGCAGCTGTTTAGGCCAACACATGTAACATAAGCAGAACTATGACTCTTTGTGCCTTGAAGCTAAATAAGTATCAACTTTTGTTCTTAACAAGAAAAACTAGACCTGAGGCTGTGGTTGCTTTCATCTGCTCTGACTTTGGCTTTCCTACACCTTCTACCATGACAGCACTAGCACTCATATAGTTATTGGCTAGATTGGGCAGCTGATCTGGCTGAAAAATACTCTTCATCTTACAGCATGAGCAGGAGTGCAGACATGAGAAAAGGAAGAGGCTCACCAAGTTGGGGTAAGAGGGGTCATTTGATCAGTTTAAAGTAGTCCTGAAACTGCAGCTACAGAGTTTAAACTTAGATGCGCTCCTTAAGGTATTGGCCAAAAGCAAAGGATGCAGGAACCTGGGAAAGTCTCAAACCTTAAATCTTTGATTTAAAGGTTGTCTGTATTTAAAACTATACTCAGTAGTACTCTCACACCCTAATTCTGGAAAGACTCTCACAGGTTGGAGTCTGTATGTCTGTGCTATAAATACTGTCTCTGATCCCTAACTGTCTTTTTCAATGACATGTAGCCTCTGCTGCTGGGAAGAGCTAGATCCATGTGATATGGTCTGGAGAATGTTGATAACCAGATAACAGTAACACTGGAGGTGTGATAAGGGAGAGTGCTGTCCCAATAGCTCTTAATCTGACCTGTCCCTGGGAGGAGAGCAGGAACAGTTTTCACTGTGTGGTCAGACCGACAGATCTGCCACTTCCTTTACTTTCTCTTGTGAAAAGGGAGCAAGCAACAGTCAGCTGTCAACCTGGCCCTTGGGCTGAAGATGGTAGCAGAAGAATGCTGTCTCTAATCCCCTCCCTGGCTGCAAATCGACTTGGTGAAGTCTGTTGCAGTTAATGTCTGCTAGCAACTGTTCGTATGGTCTCTATGCTGAAAACCTTTCCAGGCACCCTAACTGGATTTCTGTCAGATGATGTGCCTGTCTCTAGCAGGAGCCTACGTGCTGAATGCAGATGACAGAATATGTCTTGCTCCAAATATCACATTGCAGTTGTTTCCCCAATTTAAACCAAATAAGCAAAAAGGCAAACTAGTGGAAAACTGATCCATGCACAGTAATTTCTTTGGTTTAAGAGCCCAGTAAAATTCTGTAGTATGGTGCTGTGGTCAAGAGTTCACAGAGGTTGAAATATCTGACACTGAATTCTCCTTGGCTTCTGCATTCCGCAGTGCTCCTGGATTAAAGCCACTTGCTTCCTGCTTGGCATGGTACTTTACAATTGTAATGTGCTTCCTCTAAAATGTCCAGAGGTCTAATGATGCTATTGTAAACCTGTTAAAATTAATGCTACAGAGGAAACAGCTTAGTTAACTGCTTGTGGAAAATACAGTGGTAGGCTGAACTATCTGATTGAGGGACACTATTAACCTTTTGAAACTGGAAAGCCTTGTGATACCACATGGAAATCTGTCTCACAGCTTAGTAGGAGAATTACACATTCATTTATGGACAAGTAATATAACTAATGGTCTAGAAAATTAATATCGCAATACGGAGGCAATTCTCAACTCTTTGGAGTGGTGTCCTTCTGTTTAAGTCTTCACTATTGCCATGTGGGGGTTTTTTTGTTTTGTTTCTACCTCCTCATCTTCATGTGGGAAGCACCATCACTTAGATAGCAAATGTCTATTTTTCTTTGGGGCAGTGGTGCATGCTGATTTATTACTGTGTGATGTGTGTAAGAGTTTTCAGGCTTTTCAATAAGGGGAGAGTGTTGAACTTGCTATATGTGTGCATGCATCCAAGTGTGTACTGAGTTCAACTCAGGTTTTTTCAGTCCATTCTGTATGCTACTTCATGACCTCATCTTTTCTCTTTGAATTGTACTAGTTCTCATGCACAATTTAGACTCAAGCTTGTGTTTCCCCATAAGGCCAATGGTAAACACAATGTTTTCTCCCCTTCCTCTTTCTTTTCTTTTTTAGTCATAACATTATTATTTGATCTCTTTTTAGTGCTAGAGAGATGTTACTTGACTTAATGTGTTGCAAAGTTGTATCAGTGTATTGGGAAGCACACTGGACTGAATGCCAGATTGTGACTCTCACCCTTGCACCTGTTGTGAGGCAACAAATTTCAGGCCTTTAACTGATAGCCTAGGCTGCTGGTGCTCTTGCTTCTTGCCTTTTATAACTGTTGGGTTGGTTGGTGCTGTGTAGCTTGGCTGCACGGCCAACAAATCCTGCATGTGTTACCAAGCATTACTGGATAGTTCTCATACTTTCTCTTAACGTAAGCTGCCTCAGTGCTGTTGTCCTTTGAATACTGTTTCTAGTTTGGTTGGAAGGAAGTTTGCTGTTTTTTCCAAAACCAATCCTAACTTTACCACTCCTGCCTAGCAACAGTATTAGGGATCTTAGAATTAATGCCTACTGTTGGCTAAATACATGAGTTGACAGAAGGTCTTTGCATAGTTATCTTTGCATTCAAGCCCCAACATAATGCAGTTGTAGAGGTTCCTCTGAAGCTGCTTGGTGAGACCCTTCAGGGAGAAGCTGCAGGCCTGGTTGCCCAGTGATGGGCACAGGAAGGTGGAGCACAGTAACCACAACTGTAAAAGCTGAAGTGTCAGGGGGACATAGACTTGACCATTCAGGCAGCACCTAATCTTTGGCTGACTACAGGAGGGATCCAAGGTCATTTTGGCAACTAAGGAGAGCTGAACTGTGAAGCAACTCTGTTTCCTTGGCCAGTAGTGCATGGATCAGGAATGCTGATTGGCGGTTTTTTGGTTTTAACCTTCCTGTCCTTATCATCTCCTGTTCTGCAGTCCACAGCAGTGAGCAGGACCACACTGTAAATGTCCTCAGCCTCTCAAGCCTAGTTTTCAGACCAAAGCTGACAGACCTGCTAGATAAGAAGTGTGACGTTTATGTATTAATTTCTGGAGTTAGAGGGATCAGCCACAAAGTATTAGCACTACTATACAGTGCGTCCTCTGTTATTTAAAAGGGAGGATAGTGAATAGGTTCAGTTATTTGAGGTTTCAAGTAATCCAGGGCAATTTTCAGTGTAATTAATACATATCAGGAATTTGACCCTTGTGAGGATAACAAGAAGTTTTGGATAACTGAGGGGATACTGTAAACAAGTAGTGAAAATTGTGCCAGAAAACTGTCTGCACAGGTCAGTAGCACCAGCTAATAAAATCTCTCAATTTCTGATCTAGAAAATACTGTATACAACTTTCACTTGACATGCACAGAAGCAGGAAAAAAACTCTTTTTGTACAATTCTCAGATGTTTTCTTTCATTAAGTTTTGCCTGTTCTCCCTAAAGAGGTCAGGCAGTAGTTGCTTCTTAAACTGTAGCAACTGCAACTTAGAATGTCCTGAGAGTGCTACATGCATCAGACACTGACACACTGTTCTGCTGGGCTGAACATGTTTATTTTCAAAGAAAACACAAACAGATTAAACAAAATCAATAACTGCTACTAACAGGCTTGATACTATGCATTTGAAACAGTGTATATTCTGATATTTCAGAAAAAAAATTTGAACAAATGCAAGAATTGTATCAATCAGTGGCAAAACTAGCTGCAAACTGGTAAATAAAACAGAATGGTTCCCAGAGACCACTCTCAGAGCTTTTACAAAAGCCTATAAAGAGGCATAATGAAGTAAGTACATAAATAAGTGTTGTGGGTCAAAAGAGCACATAAAATTTGTAACTAAAATCTGTGTTTAGTGACAGACATGTAAAAAAGAAACTACATAAAGTTTGTCATAGAAGATTAGGTTTGTTTTTTGTGTTTTGTTTTGTTTTGGTTTTGTTTTGGTTTGGGTTTTTTTGCCTTTTTTTGTTTGTGCTTGTTTGTTTTTGAGAAGCAGTCAGGCTAGATTGATCTTGCTCCATAGTGTGCATGCCTGTATTTTATTTTTACACTACTGAATAGTGTCTGGGTGGAATCTTGTATGTCATTGGAATAGAATTTTAAACAAGGAAGAAGAAAGATAATTACATCCTCTTGGAGAAGTATTGCAGTCCCACAAAAATTTGAGTAAGCAACATATTAGCAGAATTATTTTAGAATGGGTGATACTTTATCTTCAGCAATATTGCACACTTTTTTACTTGTACTTTCATCCTGTCTGAAACAACGCAAAGAGCAAAATTCAGTCCAATATTTTGATTAGTTTGAAGGGAGTTTAGGAGCTGTATCTTCAGACATGCCTGACCTTCATTTTTTAGCATCTCAGATGTTTGTATGGTACAGTCAGCGGTGATATATGTTTTCCTGCAAAGTATCAACTTACTGGAATGAGTCCCCTCATCCCTTTTATGCGAGATGCTATATGGCATCTCAAGTCTCTGCTTTCAGGACTTTATAATTAAAAAACCACACATAGACACAGTTATAAAACACAGAGAGAAATCAGGTATTTGTCAGCACAGTGTTATTAGTAAACCTGGTATCTATGTGCCTTTGGCTCTTCACTGGCATAACTGTAATGCAGAATTTTGGGAAGGATTCCTAGTGAAATTTAGAGGAGGCTACTCATAAGTATGAGGACTGTGCGTGAGAAAATCCAAAATCTGCCCAGAGTCAGCATCCACAGTATTAAACTAAGTTGGCTAGTTCCCAGGGGTGTTTGAGACCTTAAATGCTCTTTAGTCCTTACCCTCTGGTTGATCAGAGATTAATCACTTGCTTTTTTAAATACTATTACCCAATCTCTTGAGCCACCCAATCCTGACCAAAATTTACTTTCTAAAATATGATCCTAGAGAACTGAAACTCCTTGAATTCTAGACTTTTACATATTTGTTGAAGAACTGAGAGTTCTTGGTGTTCTCATATTTGCATCAAAAATTTTTGCAGATAGTTTATCATCCCAAGAGTATTTCACCTTGTTTATTCTGTTTGGCTGAAATCTGATGAGCGATAGTAGAAATCCAGAACTTAAACCTTCATACAAACTATTACATAAGCAAATTACACACCAAGAACTTCAAAGACTGTGGTTAATACTCTTCATCACAGCTTCCAGTATAATTTATTCTCTTCTTGTAACAGCGTACAAATATTCTTGTAGTTTATAACTTTACAAGTTGGAGAAATAAAAATGCCAGACTGAGGTTAGGAAGCAGATGGGAAGTAAGTAAGAGGAAAACCAGTCAACTAGTCTATTCAGGATAATGGAAGGTGGAGTTTGGGATATGCCAGAGAATGGAGAACCCTGGATAACCTCTGTGTTTTGGGTGTGGGCAGCTCAATGAACAGCCTGCTTGGGTTTGGCAGCAGCATCTATCACCCTGGCTCAGGACAGCCACAGAATAGCTCTTGTGGGAGAGCAACTTGACGCCAGTGCCTTTCCCATTTGGGGGCAAGCAGCCCAAAGGCATGAGATCAGCTTAGCAGTGCAGCACAGGACATTTGGGGATTTCCAAGTAGCCAAAAAGCTCCAGAAAAGTGGGTGTTGCTCAGGTGCTAGCTGACTCTCCAGGCTCTCTGCAGTCACACACAGAGCATGGGGCACACCGAAGTCCCGGTGCAGCTCTGGAATGGCTGGCATGTACATGAACAGGCATATATGATCGGGGCCTGGTGCCTTCTGGGTGGGTGTGCTGCAGTTTAGGCAGTGTTCCTACACCACCTAAGGTGGTTGCATAGCTCTGTAGTCCCTGCATTTGGATTGGGCTATATCTGTTGACCTTGTAAACCCCAGGTAGGTCTCAGTAGGGTCTCCAGATTTAAGGGCTGATTGGCTTTAGCACAGTGCTGAGCATCCACTGGATCCATGCATTCAAGCAAGGCAGTACCATGTCTGATGAATATTCCCCTGTCACTAGGAATGGCAGTATAGAAGTGCTTGCCAAAGCCAGTAAGTCCTGCTGGTCTTTAGCTGATTTTGGGTAGCCATGTGTAAAATTTGCATTCTCCAGAAATCTGTGCCTGCAGGAGTGGAGTGGAGACGTGAGTTGGCTGGGGACTGGAGCTCTGCAGTGCTTTAAATCAGCTAATTTGCTGGCAGCTTCTTATTGGTGCTGCAGCCAGTACAGCTGCTTTCATGGCTTTTGAAGCATGGACTAATAGTCTTGCTGGACTCTACTGGTTCTGCTGTCTAGATACACCTCTCTCTGATAAACGCTTGAGTCTCATCCCTCTGCTGAGGAAAGAAAAAAAAAAATTTACTTCCATCTACTGTTTTCCTTATAAAGTCTCATCAGCTAACTTTTACTAAGTTTTTAATGTGGCTTTAAATTGTAAAGGTTTTCAGAAGTAGCAGGTGAGGAGTTGGAAGCTTGTTTGATGGGGCATGAACGTCTCTGCTGGCCTTATTTGTGACTGTTCTGAGCAGGAGCCACTGGTTATACCCAGGTAAGCTGAATTTTAAACACAATTAGCTGTTTTCCTCTAACAAACAAAGGGCTGTCTCAAGTCTGGCAAGGCCAGTGGGTAGGGTATAAACTGAAGTCTTAAGAATAAATTATCAGTGATAGCTGATTTGTTTCCCCTTTTTGTTTTCTTCACCAACAAATGAGACAAGATATTTCTGCTGTTTCGACTGTGTAGTTCCTGATCCTAAAGACCTGGTGTGATGCATGTATTCATCTTTCTACCCTTGTTTGTGCATTCTAAGGGGAGAGAGGATGTTGCAGTAGTATGCCTCAAGTACACCTCTAATGTGTTGAAGAAAATCGAACAGGAATATCTGTATTGTAGGAGGAGAGATCCTTTTCTATCTTCTCTTCTGCTGTCCAGAGCAACCAGAACCAACACATCATGAAAGAGCTGGGAAAAAGCCTTGCAATAGGAATACACCATATTAAAAGAAGTGTTCCTTTCTTTCTGTCATTTTAATATTGATTTTATGTCCATTATTCTGAGGAAATTCTGCTTCTTAAATATGGTGTATTACTGTACTACTTTTTATTCCTTCTGAAAGCTTAGTCTTCACAACTGCAAGTTACTCTGGCATCCAGATGTAATCCATGAATCCTGCTTCCCAAATGGCCCTTCAAAGGCATATTCACATGACCTCTGTAGACTTAATGAACAGCAGTAATTTAAGCTATCTATTCTGCACAGTGCATCTAGGTTTTGTTTTGGTTTGGGTTCATGAATAGTGCTAATTCTTGAATTATATCTAGGGAATGCTTTGCTGATGATTGAAAAGGGATGGAAAAGAAATCACTGCCAGACCATTGGGTAGCTCATCTTGCGTTGGATATTTACCAGAAAAAAACAAAACAAAACAAAACACCAAAGCTAGAGATACTCAAGACTACTGACATGGCCATGCCATCTAGACACCAAATGTATGTTTTCAAATCTAGGAAAGAAACAACAGATATATGGATTGGCTATTTGGATATTCAGTAATTGAAGCTCTTACATTGTGTATGGTCAATGGGCTCTGATTTATTTAGCATGCTTTTGCACAGATATTTTGATTATCTGTAAAATTCATTTGCAGAAAAATGAAAATTATTCATTTTCTTCCCCATACTTTTCCTCACTAAAATCATTCTAGACATCTAAATATGAAAGTTTAATATTTATTTTTTTTAGTAGAAGTAAAAACAATAAGGTAGGTTTTGCAAGTGGAATGTACTGGAACTTCATTCAGTAGGAAAAGCCAATTAAAAAAAAAACAGTGTTTTTTGGACTTGAACAGCTTCTTTTAGAAGCATTTGCAAGGAGACCCCTAACCTGTACATTAAAGAAATTCAGTGTGTTTTATGTAATGTTGGCATGAAAATGCAAAGATACGAGTGGGGGGGAAAATATATGTCAGGTATAAGGTAACAGCAGCAAAAAGATTTTTGACTTTTATCAAACCTTGACCACCACAGATTATTAAAACATATTCCTTGGCAATAAAAAGTAGATGTTTAATTTGAAAGAAGAAGTGGAATTAGTTGCTTTTTTTGCAGAGGTCATGAACTGAACAGGAATGAGTCCTCCTTGGCAGTTTCACTATTTTGCCGTTTGCTTTGGGGAAATAGAGACCTGGTCTGATTTTAAAAGCTACTGCCAGGCCCCCAGCCCTCACAGGCAGCTTTCTTGTGTCTTTCAAGGCCCACCTACAGCAGTTGTACTTGGACATGGGGATGCAGAGGCCCTCCAACAGCTTGGGCTACATAATGTCCTGATCCTTGTAGTGGATGGCTGTTGGCTGAGAGAAGTCCAACTATTGGCAAATATTAAGTTTTTGGCTGTAAATGGAAGATAGCTTTGCTTAATATACCACGCGAAAGAGAACATACCAGGTAAAAGAACAGGACAAGAAAGTAAAATCATGTTAGTATTGAGCAGTTACTGCAATTAGAAATATTATGAAGTTGCCAGGTGATGGTCATACATTCAGTTTTAGATGTTTGATGTCAAATGGATTTTAAGTTTAGGTACTAATTTCTTCTATGCCTTTACAGTTTCAAACTTTAAAAATGAACTTCAAAAAATTCAGCTATTCTGTGGCTGTGAATGTTCAAATTTTTGCACTCATCTGGTTCAATACAGCTAGATGTTGCAAAACTTCAAACGAAATTCATTTTTCATTAAAATCCTGTATTTTTGGGGATTATACAATTGTGATGAAATCTGCTTCTGTGTCTGAGTGGGAAGACAGCTGATAAATGAGATGAGGAAAGTAAGAATTAAGGCTATAACTCCAACAGAATTTTGTGTCTCTAATTAATCAGGTTCTTGTGCATCAGAAAAGCATTCTGTGTAATTCTCACTATTGCTCATTTCTATTTCTTTTCTTTTCTTTTCCTTCATCCTTGCCATCTGTTTAGGATGTAGTGAGAGAGGAAAACTAAAAGCAGCTGGTAGTGATCACAGTCATCTCTGAATGTGCATGCAGATGCATTGATTATGCTTTATAATACCTATACTGGTTTATAAACAGACAATGCTGGTCAGATGATTAATGACATTCCAACACCTTTTTAGGTAGACAGAAATTTTGCACAGAGTTTTTTATGCACAGAATTTTTACTCATTTTCTTCTCTGCTAGACCCACTTTACCCCAAAGGTCCTGTTGCAAGTATCCTGGAGCTGGGTCCCTTGAATAGTCAACACTGCTCTTCCTGGAAAACAAGGTTATTTTCCCTACAGTCAAGTCAAAATATAGAAAGCAGGTGTTGGGTATCAGTGCCCTGAGATATCAAATGTGATCAAAGGGATCCTATGAAGTTTGGACTCTGCAGGCAGAAGGAGGAAGGCAGGGCATGTGAAACAAAAGTATTATCTTTTACTAGACCTGCTAATAAAATTAAGGAAAATAAGGAATGTATTTTAGCACATAGATTTGCTTTACACATAGGTAATCATCTTTACCACTAAAGTACACTCTCTTAGCTGGAACTCAGAAGTAGTTTTTAAAAAACATCTGTTTTGCCATGGCTTAACACACAGTTGCCCTGACAGAGTGAGTTGCAGAAAGGAGGTGGAAAGGAAATGTCCTCTTCCTTGGCCATAGCATGGCTGTCACTAGAATATGGCATCATATTCTAGTGGCACTCCCTCTTCAAGACTGGGTGAAATCTGACATCTGGTTGACATCTGGCTGTGATTTCATCAGCATCACAGCCAGGAAACAGACTCAGAATGCTTTGGGGTTTTTTTTCCCTGCCTGCCTGTATTCTGTCTTCATTGTTGTAAACAAAGCCATCTTACTCAGGGTGAATCTTGGGTTTGGCAAATCTGAGGAAATTCACATCATCTGATTGCTCTCTCCCCCGAAGACATGGATGTTGACTGAGTCCCCATTTGCTTAAATGTTTTATTTGTGCCTTCAGGGATAATGACCTGATGTAGCAAGGAGTAATATCAGGACCTACTTGACTTCTGAAGTCATAGGCTCAGCCTGTGCTCTTGCTGTATGCACCCCTCCCACCCTCCCGTGGTTTGCTTTTGCCTCTTGAGTTGAAGACTACTCTTGCTCATGTTGTTCCACATGGTCTCCTCCCATTATTTTCTTCTTTCTTTCCCTGTTAGCCTTCTTTCTTGTCCACAGTGTTTCTTCTTTTATATCATACCATGCTGCAGGGATTTTAAGCTCTTTTAAAAACTTGCAGAAATAAGATACATTGTCCATTCTGTACCCAGCATGAAATTTTCACTACCTGTGCAGGACACACAGTGCCATTTCATATTCTGAGCTACTTGCATTTGCCTTTCATTATATACAACATGGTCATTCCTGTTTGGGGATTTTAGTGCTAATCATCATACAAATGGTAGTAATGCACAGCACTGCATAAGGAGCTTATAAATGTGGCTGAAATTTGTTACAGGGCAAAGATCTTAAAAAACAAACAATCTGGTGGTGAAGAACAGATGTAGGAAAATATAAAGACAATTATTTTAGTAGTGCTGCTGTGGTTCTGGTTTTCTCTAAGAATTGCAAGCTTTTAATTTTAAACGTGTTTTTTAGTTTTTTAAGCACAGGTGTACTCGCATCTTGCCTTACTCAACACATTTAATTTATTCTGGGCTTGCTTTTTATATCCCTCCTCCCCGTCCATCTTCTTACTCTAGACACTTGCAGCACTTAGTGAGCCTGGTTGGGAGCTGCAGGATCTAAACGCTTTGGCACTTCCATTGAGATCTCTGAGGACAGGTACTGAGCAACACAGAGGGAGCTGGGTTTGTTTAGACTAGACTTCTCTAGAGGCTCAGGGGGGACCTCATTGCCCTCTACAACTTCCTGAAAAGAAGTTTTAGTAAGGTGGGAGTCAGTCTCTTTTGCTGTGCCTGCAGTGAGGGACAAGAGGAAACGACCCCAAGCTGAGACAGGGGAGAAGCATGTTAGGTATCAGAAAGAAAGCTTTCACTGTAGGGTGGTTAGGCATTGGACAGGTTGCCCAGGGATGAGGTGTAGTCACCATCCCTGGAGGTGTTCAAGAGGTGTCGGATTCTGGCGCTGCATGATGCTGTTCAGTGGTTTAGGGGCTGCAGGGGTAGTGCTGGATGGGCAGTAGGACAGGATGGTCTTGAAGGTCTCTTCCAACCTTAATGAGTCTATATATCCATGACTCTATCTTCAGGCAGCCAAAGATATTACCTGAAGGTCGCTCAGGGCCACGTTTGGGGGTTCTGGTGTGTTTTGTGCAGTTGTAATGTGGTGCCAACTGGCCCCTTTCTTCACACAGTTTTAGAGGTTGTTTTTTCCCCTTTTTGTTAAGGAAGTAGGGCTGTTGTTAGAGGAGGCACATCTTTTCCTTGTTGACTGCCCAAAAGGAAACAGAAGAAAGCAGGGCTTTCTTGGCAAAGATAGTCTTCCTCAGCTTCTTCCAGCGGCGCGCTGGAAAGCCCTGCGGGCAGGGCCGGGCGTTGCCATGCCCGCCTGGGTTGAATATCCTTGCGCTTGTTCTCCGGACCTCCGTGTGCCTTGGCGGCTCACACGGCCCCTCGCAGGGGGAGCCCCGCTGCCCCGTGGTGTCGGGGCCGGGCAGCGCCGCTGCCGTGGGTGGAGCGGCGGGCGCTGCTGCGCGGGGGCGGCGGGGAGAGCTCCGCCGCCGGGCTGGTAAGTGCTCATCTCCCGTCCTGGCCCCAGGCTCCGTCTCCTTTCGTTCATCCCCAGTAGCGTTTAATTTCCGTGAGTTAGGCTGTTGTGTGACAGAACCTTTGTGGGGTGTAAGCAGCCTTGACTCTCCTTGCTATTCTGGAGGAGGAGGGCGGGGGGGTTGCTCTCGGCTCTGGTTGTGCTGTCAGCCTTCCTCTTCTGGAGTTTAACTATCCTCAGTTTCTAAGTGATGAATAAATGTGTCCTGACTGCGATTGAGTGCCTTCCAAATCTAATGATTTCGAANATACTTATGTGTTTATGTATGTATGTATAGACACACACACACATATATATATAAAAGTTCCCAGCCTTTCTTATAAAAGTTTTTTCCTGGTGGACTTGAACTGAATAATTTCAATATTTCTGTGAGCCTGTGAATCAGGCAAGATCCATTGCTTTTATATAGATAAATTACTAATTACTTACACAAAATGGAAAAAACAAGGGAATTAGGAAGAAATGTTGAGAGCAAACAAAACACTTTTAAGATTATGTATTGGAAATTGCTCAGAAAAGCAGTTTGGATCCTTTTTTTTTTTTTTTTTTTTTTTTTTTTTAGTTCTTTCCTTTTTTTTTTGGGGGGGG